>CABHPR010156576.1:0-19886 GCA_902168415.1 Peromyscus melanophrys | reverse complement strand
GGAGGAGGAGGAGGAGGAGGAGGAGGAGGAGAATGAAATTTAACACTTGCAATATCAACAGTCAAAAGCAGATTAACTGGGCGATTAGAACAGACAAATAGAGTCATCCAACAACTTTGACTCCTGGTTGTGACCAAGGCTGCTTCCTATGACGAAACTTGCCAGAACGAGTTCCATAGCCCTTTCTGTTTGTTGTGTAACACTTTGTCTTTCACACAGTAACTGTACCAGGGCCAAAAGTTGTATCAGACCCATGAAGTTATTAAATAAACCATTATAAACAAGTATGTTCAAAACCAAATAAAGATAAAATGACAAACATCGTCATCAATATACAATCTCAAAGAAAACATACTTAATAGTTAAAAGGACATTTAGGAATTGAAAAGTAAAATAACTATCCAACACTGCTTGGATGACCAAAAAATCTGAGACTAGATAGCCCAGAGACCTAGGTAAAACCAAATAATACTGGTCTAAATAAAGAAAAAAATGTAGTGATAAAGTGACTCCTAATGGTATCCTGCTGTGCTCATAGATTAGTGACTTGATCAGCCATCAACAGAGAAGCTTCCTCCTGCAGCAGATGGGAACAAATACAGAGACTCACAGCCAGACATTATACAGAGAATGAGAGACCTTGGAACTCAGCCCTAGCTGGAATGTCTCCATCATCCTCTCCTCCCTCTAAGCTCAGGAAACCCCATAGAAGAGGAGGCAGAAGGAGTGTAACAGCCAGAAGGGGTGGAGGACACCAAGGAAACAAGTTCCTAAATCAACATGAGCAAAGCTCATGGGAAGGCATAAAGACTGAAGCAGAAACAACAATCACAGGGCCTGAAAAGGTCTGCACCAGGTCCTCTGCGTGTGTGTGTGTGTGTGTGTGCGCGCGCGCGCAATGTGTATTGATGTGTATCACAAACAATACACACATACATATTACACATATGTGATATATGTATGTGTGTGTATATAAAATGTATGTATACAATGACTTCCAGTTTAGTGTTCTATGGGATTCTTGAGTGTGTGAACAAGTGGGTCTCTGATGCTTGTGTCTTCCCTTGGGCTCTTTTCCTTCTGTGGGTGTGTCTTGTCCAACTTTGATGTGATAGTGTTTGTTTAATCTTATTATAGTTCATCTTTTTTAATGAGTGAATGAGTAAAAACATAGACAATAGGGTAAAGGTTGACCACTGAACTGTCATTTATACCTGTTGGGAGAGAAAAAGCCGTTTGTTTTCTCCAGTGTAGTGACCCAAGGTAGGTATATCAACCACTCCAGGGCAGGCCTCATGTTCAGGAGTAGTTGAGCAACAAACATATAATGGACTCCACGGTATTTATATGTATGTGCTTTTATTTGGTTACAGCTTGGCAGGGCTTGAGGGGTATTTTTTTGGTTTGGGAGGGTTGTTGTTATAATGGGTTTTTGTTTGTGTTTTGAAAAAGAATTTAAAGTTGGGTGGAAAGGAAAAGAGAGAGGGTCTGGAAAGACATGGGGGAGGGGAAGAATGTGATCAAAATATATACAAATATAAAAATGTCTTCAGCCAATAAAAACATAATTAAAAAGAAAGAAAAGCATAATGATGGAAGTGGAAACTTCCCTAGTGGGATTTATAATAGAAGAATTAGAAAAGATAAAGATGAATTGGTAGACATTTGGCAATTCTCTGTGTAGAGAATGAAAATGAAAGAGTGATGAGTGAATCCTACAAGGATGTGAGAATCCATTAGTAATAAAAACATAGGCAAAACAGTTGAGTCAGAGGATAGAAGAAAGGAAAGATAAGAAAGGCACATTCCGTGAAATAATGGTTGGAATTGTGCAGAATTTGCTTATGAGCATAAGCCTGCACATCCAAGCTGCTCAGCAAACTCCGAATGAGACAAACATAAATCAGAGACCTACCCAAACACACCACATTAGCAGTGATGACAGACACAAAGAAAAACACAGTGAAGATAGCAAGAGAAAATGGCCCATTATATAGAAAGAAATACAAAAATGATTGACAAGGATTTATCATTAGAGACTATGATGACCAGAAGGAAGCAGGACATGTCAAAATGCTGAGAAAACTTCAACTATGAAAGCGATGTCATGGGTTGGAGAAATAGATGAATGGTTAAGAGTACCAGATGCTCTTGCAGAAAACCCAGGCTAGGTTCCCAGCACCTATGTGGCAGATCACAATCACCTCGAACTACAGTTGCAAAGGTTTTGATGCCCTTGTATGACTTCTCTGTGAAACAGGCATGCATGTGATAAAGACGTACATGCCGGTACTCACAAGTATACATAAAATAAAATAAATATTTTTTAAAGAAAGCAATGCCTAACAAAGTTGTATTTTAGAACAGGAGTGACGCCTTTTAGATTAACTAAGAGAATCATTTTTTTACAGTTTTTTTTTTTTTACAGTTTCCTACATATATACAATATCTTATATTCACCTACCATTGCTCTCTGGTATCCCCTCCCCCACCACCCTTCTTCCCACTAGTCCTCCAGCGGCTATACTGTTAGAAAAATGACACCCTTCTTCCAGCAACAGTGAACCTCAGGCTAAGAGAACCTCCTGCCAGAAAATAAACTTTTCAAAGCCTACAAAACAATACTAATATAAACCAAAAATAAACGATTCCATGCAAACCCATATGTAAAACTATTCACAAAAATTACAGATAGTCAGTTATGGCCCCAAACAAAAATAATTTTTTTAAAGCATAATCAGCATAACATCTGAGTTTAAGAAGTGGAACAAGACAGAAAACAGCAGAAAAAAGCCAGAAACTCACTTATCTGTTTAAAACCAGATAGACTTTTATAAAGTCTATATTCTCCAGTAAAAGTGCTGGGGAAACCTCATCTACATATACAGGAGAGAGAAGCATTTCTGCTTCCTATCATAGAAAGTCAACTCCAAATCTGTCAGAGGTCTACATATACGGCCTGAAACTATGAAAACAACTGGAGAAACACTTTAAGAAATTTATGTAAAGACTTCTTAAATAAAACAAAAAGAGCAGACACTAAAAATAAAAATAAACCAAAGAAAGACCTGAAGCTTCTACACAGTAGAGGAAATGATCAACACAGTGAGGAAACAATCTTTACCATGTGAAAAATGCTTTGAAATTACCTGTTTGGTGAAAGATTAGTAATCAGAATATGTAAATAGTTCAAGCGATTTAATGCAAAACAAATAATAGTCACCTAATGGAGGAGATGAGCAAGTTCTCTAAACAGACATTTCTTTAGTGGTCAATGTGTATATAAAAATGTTCAGCATTTTTAGTCATCTGGGAAATACAAAGTGAAGACACTATGAGACATCCATGTTGCCACAGGATATCTATCATCAAAAGGCAAAAATAGCAAATCTTGGTGAAGATTCAGAGAAAACGAGGCTTCCTGGGTACTATTTTTATACTGGAAATTATTAAAACCATTATGGAAAACAGCATGAACCTTCCTTTAAAATATCTAATAACAGGGAGCTAGAGAAATGGTTCAGCAGTCAATTATGAACACACACTGCTCTAATAGAAGACCCAAGATTTGTTTTTCATTTCCAAAGGAAATAAAATTACCATATGGAAGAGATACTGGATGATTGTGTTTACTGTTGCTTCATTACAACACCCAAGACACCGAATCTATCAAGGTATCCGCATTACGCATTAGCAATTTTTTGTTGCTATGGTAAAATATCATGACCCAGGCAGACTCTAGAAAGCAAGGTTTATTTGGATTTATAGTTTATGAAGAATAAGAGTTGAGAGCTCACACCCTCAACTGAAAACACAAAGCAGAGACAGCTAGCTGGAAGGGGGGCAAGGCTATGGAATCCCAAAGTCCACTCCTGATGACATACTTCCTCCAACCAGGCTAAACTTCCAACATCTTCCCAAACAGCTCCATAAACTGGAAACCAAGCATTTAAATACCTCAGTCTATATGGGACATTTCTCATCCAATCTGCCACAATGTCTGTGGACAGATAAATGAGTAATAAGACAGACGTGGCATATATGGAGTTTTATTCAATCATATAAAACAATGAAATCCTGCTGTTTGCTACAATGAGGATTTAATTAAAGGTCATTATTACTAAGTGAAATAACTCAGTTAAAAAAAGACAAGTACTACATGATCTCCTTCATGTGTGGAATTTTTAGCAGTTGTTTGAATAGAAGTTTAGAATGATGGTCACTAGAATTAGGAAGAAAGGGGAAAGAGAAGGGAAAAGTGGCATGGCCAGTACCAAGATAGTTTTAGATGGAAGAAATTCTACCAGTATCTACAGCACTGTGGGGTAATTACAGGTGACAATAGTTCACATTTCAAAATTACCATAAAAATGAGTTCAATAAATGTTTTGAGGAAGTGGAAATGCTAATCTTGTTTGCTGTACTACTATGCATTTTGTAAAATATTTGAGTTATTTTCAATACCACAAATGTTTATAAATGTCATATCTCTATGAAAAACCAAAGGATAGGGCTGGAGATATGGCTAAGTGGGCAAAGTGTGTGCCGTGCAAGGATGAGGACCTGAGTTTGAATCCCCAGGACTCCTGTGAAGCCAGGCACATCTGTAATCTCCATGCTCCTGCCGTGAGGTGGGAGACCATTGCAGGAGCTTCCTCTGGAAGCTTTCAGGTCAGTTAGCCACTCAAGACAGATTCATTGCCAATGCACATGGAATATTATTCACACATAAAAAGATGAAAGAAATATCAATCAGTTTTAAAGAATTTAGATCATACGCACTTGTGCTCTTCAGTTTCAAAAACTAAAATAGACTTCAATACGAGAAGTTCATTAAAGTATGGAAATCAAATGTCATGGGTCTGAGAAAATAATTTGCCACAAATGAAATTAAAACAGAAAATTAACTTGTTTATCTAAATTACAAAATATTTTATTGCTAAAAAATACCTACACCACCTGAGCCTGCAGTGAGTTATAGTCTTCCTGCTGGCTGCTGTTTATCTGACATATGATGGCTCCTGACTGGCCATAGTGACCAGTGCTAAAAGTTGTGGTGACAGCCAACGTCTTAAAATAAGAAGAAAGTGAAATTTATTGCATGGGTTAACTTTTCGACTGTAGGATATTTCTCTGTAGCGTGCAAAGCTGCTGATGGGATCTTGCCAAAAGAGAATGTCTCAACCCTTCCCATTGCCTTATGTGCAGAGTTCATGTCTTCTCAATCTTTTTACTGCACTCTCAACAATGTTCAAAAACCCTCTCCATTTAAAGAAGTCTCGCTCTTCACACATCCTTAAGAAGTCACTTCCATCACTTAGTAAGTTCCTGAGACCCTATGACCACTCAGTAAGATCATCTGGCCCCGTTTGTAATCCTTATTCTCCTACCTCACCATATCTGCTGTTGCCTCTTAATCAAAGATCTACTCTCTGCTAGTCATCCATGAGGGCAGAAACCATTTTCTTCCAAACTTTTATTAATATTTCAATTTCGCCCATGAATCTTGAGAGTTTTAGTGACATGAAGAATGGTGAATTTTTTTTCCCAAGAGAGTTTTATTTTACTTTTCTTAGGTCTATCAGAAGAATTACTGTCTATGGCAGTTGTAACCTTATTAAATGTGTTTGTTAGCTAATACAGCTTTAAAAATCAAAGTTATTCCTTGACCTATGGTCTGTTTAATGGATATGGTGTGTACAGGCATGAAAACAACATAAAACACATTACATATCCCCATTGGTGCTCTGGGATGACTCAGAGCATTGTCAACTGAAAGTAATAGTTTAAAAGGAATTGTTTATCTGAGCAGTAGGTATCAGTGGTAAACAAAATATTTAGCAAATCATAATGTAGACAGATGCAGGGTCATTGTGGCTTTACTTTTCCAATGACCACACACAGGAAGAGTAGATTTTCTGTCTTTCTTAAGGGTGCCATGATTTCGGATTGGATAATGATATTTATCTTCAACTTAGCTGCATTAGCCCCTAGCGAAAGAGTGCCTTCTTCCTTTGAAGCTTTGAAGTCAGGCATTGATTTTTTTTTTTATAGCTATGGAATCCTAGGTGGTATCTTCCAGCGTGAAGCTGTTTTGTTCACACAGAAAATGTGTTGTCTATTGTGCCAACTTTCAGCAATGATCTTAGCCAAATCATCTGGAAAACTTGAAGGAAGTCTTACCACTTACAGCTTCATGGTACACTTTAGTCAGGACTCCATTAGCCAGCCTCCAATAGCTTCAAGCTTCCTTTCGACAGCTTCCTCACCTTGCTAAGCCCCCACAAAATTAAGCATAGATAGGGTCTTGCTCCTGATTAGGCTTTGGCTTAAGGAATGTTGTGCCTGGTTGAACTTCCGGGACAAGAGGTGGCATTTCCTGTTATGCACATGTCCACTGTAGTAGCACTTTTACTTTTTTTCCAGAACTTTTTCTTTGCATTCACATCCTGACTAAATGGCACCAGAGGTCTGGTTGGCAAATAGTTCTGATAACCTTGCTCAACCCAGGGCTGTCAAAGACTTTGATTCATATTTGCATACAAATGCAACATCTGTAAATTTTCAATAAAAAGTTGCACCTGTGCATATATTCAGAGATTCGAGCTCATGTGGATCACAATGGAGAGTTAAATCTTGTTTCTCTTTTGTAGATGAGGAGACAGCCACCAGAAGGATAAGGGACTTTTTCAGTTTTCAGACTCTGCAAGTAGTGGAGGGGAGAGGCAGCAAAGGGTGAGCTGAGACACACAGAGCCTGAGCCAGCCTTAGACCTCTGCTAGGAGGAAAAAGAAAAGACAAAGAAACCCAGTCCCAGCAGCTTCCATCACTGTGTTCTTCCCATCACAGCACACAAACCATCACAAGAATCACAGTGCTTTGATCTGTTCCAAGAAATCTTTCTGGTGGTAATATAAAATTCTGTTTCAATTATGACTTTACTGATGAGGTAGGCGAGTATATGCTTATTCTCTTCTTACAAATTCAAGTTTGAACTTCACATCTTAATGCATATGAGTCTTTTCATCCTAAATTTATCTACTTTTAAAACTCTTTAATTACATGATATCTGCTGGATCTGAAATTTATAGTGAATTGCATAACATTTCATGGTAATTACACAAATGTAAGATTAAACTCGTTATAAGCAATGAGATTCAGGGTAATAAAAACAAAACAAAAAATCTGAAATTCTATTTATGTAAATATTGCCGGTAATGAGCACCACGGCAAGCAGAAGCAGTCAGTATAAGTGGAGAAATACACACAAAAATAGATGCACCATTTCAGTCTTTCAGGGGGCATCAATAGGCATTTTAGCAAGATAGGAAGCTATATAAACATCAGAGAAATTTATCCTTATATAACTTGCTTGATCTTATGAAGAAATATTCAGAGATCGCACTAATACCACAGACACGTCTCAACAATATAATAACAGCAACTACATCTTCAGTCACCGAAGAAGGCAGCTGTGTAGAGGAGAGTGAAAAACAGACTTCACCAATGGCATTATATGAGTTTTTCAATGTTCCAATAAATTCTTAGAATTCTGCAAAGACAGGACTCAGACAGTTAAAGTAAATAATATTGAGAGTTTGTCATGTGTAACTCATAAATAGGAAATAAGATACAGGAGAGAATGTGAGATAGTGACAGGCAAAAAAGCACAGATTCTGAAGGAACAGGGAATGATAAAATGGTGATGGGATTAGAAACAAGATTTCTTTCAGTTCTTCAATAGCTTTGACTCTAAAAGAGCAAGTTGAATTTAGCATAACATGGTGCAGTTTCTTCTCTGTATATTGAATGTCCTTAGTATTTGGAGTGCTTTCCTAGGGCACTTATTTCATTCTTCTTGGTCTTTCATACCCTGCTTGTTATGTAATAAGACAAGGACATTCATTAAAAGAGTTACTCTGCCTGACACTATTTCTGTTACTTGTAATTTCTCATTCATAAACTGTCTATGAGAACAATATAGACATCTGGAACTTTAAATTCTAAGGAGAGGCAATTGTGCTATTGCCATTAGTAGTTTCACCAAGGAAATAGGAGATGAGGTTCCGAGCTGATTGCAAGGAAAGTTGGACCTATCTTCAATGACCTCCAAGCCTACTAATATCTCTCAAGCTATCTAAAAATTTCAATAATACATTCTTATTAAAGATAGTCATCCAAACCAAAATCCAACAGGTAAACCTCAGAGTTAAACTACACCATATATAAAATAAATGTGATATGTATGTGTATATATATATATATATATATATGCACATATATATAATATTCCATGCCACAAATACAGAATGTACATTCTTCTTAGAAGTCCATGGAATCTTCTTGAAAATAAAACACAAGATAAAATAAAATCTTAATAAATACAAGAATCAAAAGTTCTTTTGTGTCTTCTCACAGAGTAAAATAAAAATAGAAATCAACACCAAAAGAAACTGCAGAAATATTTAGAAATTGAACAACACACTCTTTGATCCAATAAGTGGATCATTGAGAAAAAAACAGGGATTAACTTAAAGTTTTCTAGAATCAATGAAAAAGAAAACAAAGTTTACCAGAACTTTTGGATGCAGCTTTGGCAATTCTCAGAGGACATTTATAGTTGCAAATGCTTCCATCAAAAAGTCTTAAAGATCTCAAATATGTAACCTAATCATGCACCTCAAATAAAAAAAGAACAATCAAAACTCCAAAGCAGTAGATGACAAGTAATTATAAAGGTCAGGCCCAAAATTAATGAAATGGGGACTTGAAAAGCAATAAATAAAACCAGTCAAAAAGTTGGTTCTTAAAAAATAACATTGACAAGCTTCTAGCAAAAATAACCAAAAGAAAGAGTGAAAACTCCTAAGTTCATAAATTTAGATATGAGTAGATGTGATGCTGTTTATTACAAATTCCAATAAATTGTAAAAGATCATTAAGGAATACTTAGGAAACTTATATTCCAAAAACCACGGAAATCTATAAGGAATGGATAAATTCCTTAGACACACATGACACACCAAAATCAAGTCAAGTGGAGAGAAACAAGTTAAACGGATTCATAACAATCAGTGAAGCAGAAGTAGCAATAAAATGCTCCCCACAAAGAACAGTACAGGACCAGAGAAGTTTGTTACTAAATTCTACCAAATCCTCATGGAAGAGCTGACATAAACACTCTTCAAACCATTTCATAAAATAGAAAGGGAAGGAAATGCTGCCAAACTCATTCCACTAATTTTGATCCTGATACCAAAATTAGATAAGGACACAACAATAAGACCACAGACTATTTTCCCTGATGAGGATAGACATAAAAATTCTCAGTGAAATTCTTGCAAACAAATGGAAGAACACGCTATGACCAAGGTAGACATACAAGGTTGGCTACCATGTGAAAGTCAGCAACTGCAGTACTGCACATTTTTCGACTTCAGGACAGAAATCACATGATCATCTCAAGCAATGCAGGAAAGGCTTTGGACAAAGTTTAGAAACCTTCATGATAAAAACCTTGAAGAAACTAAGACTATGAAGAACATACTTTAGTGAAATAAAAAAAAAAGCCATGTATTACAAACACATAGCCAGTGTTACACTAAATGGGAAAAGCTGGAAGCGTTTCCTTTAAAACATGGAAGAAAGGATCCTCATCCACTCTTATTCCATATACTGCTCAGTCTTTTTGGCTATAGTTAGGACAATACAATATGAAAGGGGATGTAAATTGGAGACAAGAAAGTCAAATTATCCCTATTTGCATATGACCAATCCTATATATAACAAACCCAAAGAATTCCACCAGAAAATTTTCGAAGTTGATAAACACTTTCAGAAGAATAGAGTACAAAATCAAAATATAAAACTCAGTAGGTTTTCTGTACATCAACACTGAACTTCCTGGTAAAGAAATGGGTGAGGGGAATCTCATTCACAATCACTTCAAAAAATAAAAATAACTAAGGATCAGCCTCAACAAGGATGTAAAGACTTCAACAGTGAAAAATTTAAGATAGTAAATAAATTGAAGAATACATTGGAAGATGGAAAGATCCCCTACATTCATGAGTTGCCAATATTAATATCATGAAAGTGGCCATATTACCAGAAGTAACCTATAAATCTTAACAGCATTCAGAGACCTAGGAAAACTAATCATAAAATTGACATGGAGGCATGAAGGATCTGAATAACAAAGCAATCCATACCAAAAACAGCAATACTGAAGGTATCGATATATCTGGTCTCAAACTACATTGTAGAGTCACAATGATAGTCACACCATAATCCCATGCAAAAACAGATACGTAGAACAATGGAACACACTAGAGGACCAGAAGTAATTCCACAGAGCTAGGGTCATCTAATTTTTGACAAAGATGTAAAAATATGTATTGGAAAAAAGACATCCTCTAACAAATAGTGCAGAAAAACTGCTGTAGGAATATGTTTTCAGTAAAAAGTCCATCACTGTACTTAAAGGATCCTCCTGTTTCTCAGTTTTTCAGTGTCATTTTTGTTCATTGAGCTATATTTTGGCCTTATCAGTAATATTAAATTGTCTGTTTGCAATTTCCAAAAGTGTATTTTCTTTATTGTTGATACTCTGAAAATAACAAGTGACTTTTTTTCAGATGATACCTTCTTTTTGGTTTCTGAGATCTGGTTTTTCTAGCTCTTGGTTTAGTCTAAACTAGAATCCTACCTTTTTAAAATAATGATTTCATATAAACTTTGGAAATTCCACATAAAATACAACCAAAAGCCATCGAGTTCAGTTTGCACTGGTAAACTATTTGAGGGCATGAGGCCTGCCCTGGAGTGCGGTTGATAGACACCACGTGCCACATCATTAAAGAAAATTGACTCTACTGCTCCCAGAAGCAATCAAATGCCAATACCTCTCAGCTGGAGTTGAGACTTGGTGGCCACCACACCTCCTCTGTGTTGGGAATTTCTCTGGCTTGGGCTTGTGTGTGTCTTGTACAGGCTGTCCCAATCTCTGTACATGTGCCTCTACCACGTTGTGTCTGGGGGAAAAAAAAGGTTTCCTTGAAGTCAATGATCACATCTGGCTCTTGAAATATTTCTGCCCCCATTTCCTCATAGATTGCTGAGCCTTGCAATATTTATAGACATCCCATCTACGTGGGACTGAGCAACCCAATGTTCATTATTCTCTGCATGTTGATCATTCTGACATCACAGAAGGAAAGAGGTAAAGGGCCACAGTAACATACCAAAACCTGTGTCTCTGACATTGCTTTTGAAAGTGTTCCACTCACTGAAACTGTGGCTCTTGGAGCAGCTGTACTATATGCACACATAGAGCACACCCATCCATGCATTTCTCACACGGTTCTGAGCTGCCATTCATTTGGAACTACAACATGACTTTAGAATCCATCCAAGAGATATCTCTAAAACAAATTGGGACACTTATTAAAATACCTTTTTTTCCCTGTGGTTTCCGCAGCCCAAAACTCTGCATCCCTTAAATGGACACAAAAGCTTGAAATATTTGAATTCAAAGAAAATTCTTAACATTTAGAGTCAGTGAAATCAAGGAGGTATTTCCCCATACTAAACTGAAGAGGTATGTGTGAACAACTGGGCTTTTTCTGACAACCCTACCTCAGCTGTCTTTCAGTTAAATGGTCTGAGATTTTAGGATTTGAAACCATTTCCAATGGTATTTCAAAGGCAGTAAGGGGTTATGGCTCCCTTGCCCTGGAAGTTTTGCCTCTGATTAAAGCCTCTTTTCCTGAGATTGATGAAAATTGGTATTTGGTTACATAGAATTTCAGAAAGCCCTTCTGCCCTAAATATTTCACTGTGGAACATTGTAGTTTAGTTCTCTGTTTGCAGAACTGTGCGTTTGAAGCCACTGTGAACATACAATGTTGCTATGATTGGCTAGGTTTTATTCCAGAAGAGTCATTGCAACAGTGTAATAGGAGAAATTGCTGCCAAAGACAAGAATTCAAATTTAGAAACCCATTAACAATGAACATTTTTGAGATTTCTTGACCCCCCCCCCCCCCCCAGTCCTCAAATGCCATGGTATTATATTAAAATAAAATCAAAGAAAGTAAACTGTTGTGAGACTCCTCTCAGAATCCTGGAAAATTGCAATCCTATTTGCTCCAATTCAAAGTAAATAAACTTAAGCCCCTGATCCTTTGAAATAAAACTTAGTGGTAGAGAAATTGTGGCATCCTGGGGAGATCAAAGTAAGTGTTCTTTGCTGCGGCTTCTCCATTCTTTCAGAGGCGGGAAATGCTGGTTTGAGGACTCACAGCCTTGTCCAGATCCATCCATGGTTTCCTTCAGTTTTAGACAATGTAGATGGAGAAAGCCCACAATTACCCAGACTATGAAAGTTCCAAAAGGTAATAAGCCACTGAAGGCCATAATCAAGATTAATTTGCCCTGACTTCAAAATCCCTTCTTTGCAAATCAGAACTTTTCTCTCCATAATTAACAGACTATAATGTTCAATCGATACCACTCAAAGTGCTTAACATCATTCTAACAGGGTCTAATCATTGCCTACACACTTGATTAGAAATTAAGAATGGAAAAGTATTAGAACTGCTCATTTCTAGTGTTAATAGTATAAAATTAGTCATTATAAAATAATGACCCCTTAGAGCTATAAGAATATTGGGGAGCACCTCTCATTTCATATGGAAAACCACTCAAAGTGCAACTGCCTGGGAGAATTTCTCAAAGACAGATGGTAAGAAAACAGTACTAAATGTGCACCCTAATCTTCCTTGAATTTTCTTGTCACATACATTGCCAGCATGCATATTCTACTCTACGTTACTTTCTCCATGAACTAATCTACTACCTACACCATGAACTCTGGACACCAAATCCCATGAAATTATGTAGCTTGTAGTTAAAGTTAAGTTAGAGTTCAAACAACAACTTACTCCACTAGAGAAATGTGTGTTATCTGCTGTGTCAATGGCAGCATGAGCCACTGAGAGGAACCCATTCTAAAGCAAGACTTGCCTTGCAGAAGCCAGTGGCTCTTCTGATACAAAAGCCAGGACAAGGATTCAAGTAGAGGTGTCACTAGCTATCTCCAACTCAAGGTCAGAAAAATGCAGTGCCCGATGGTGTGTCAATCACAGGTCACAGACGAGCCACACATTCACTGAAAAAACATGAACTCCCTTGGTTACTACGAATATCTCCAAAGACCTATTACCTATTGGTAAAGACTTGGTCCTCATATCAGAGTGCTGTTGAAACGTAAGAATAGGTGGCTAGGTTAGTGGACACTTGCCCCAAAAGGGGGTTTTGTGATGCCAGTCTTTTCCTTCCATTCTTTTACTTTCTAGTCACCTGTGCCTCCTTAATGTCATCTAATTACAGATCCAATAGCCATGGGACCAACCAAACACAAGGTGAAACATCCAAAATCATGCACCAAAGTAAACTCTCCTATTTTTAAAATTATGTCGGGCATTTTATTACATTCATATAAAAATGACGTAAAACTTACTGATTATAACCTATGACATACTCCTCTGGTGGCCCTGTTACCATCTAATCACCTTAATCGGGTTCACTTTCCCTGCCACTTAAAGAATTAAAAAGAGGGCAATTCTCAAGTACATCAGGTAACAACAGGGAAAACCAGGGGGCAGGAACAAATAATAAAAAAAAATGCTTTTATTAGGGGTAAGAAAACACACACAGCAAGCACACAAAGGAAAAAAAAACCTCCCCAAAGCAAAGAGGGGCTCAGGAAGCCAAAGCCTGATCCCTCTACAAAAGTTGAGATTTTTTAAAAAAGAGTTTAAATTGTTCCCTCCCACCCCCAGCTGCCCCAATTTAGGATTGATAACTTTGAAGAAAAAGAGGATGGCTGACTGGCCTGATGGCTGATTGACCCTCCAATTGTTGTGTGATATGTCCTGATCTGTCCTTGAACTTGTTGACCCAGTCCTCAACAGGGGACCACAGGAATAAAAAACCCCAACAAAGCCTATGTTTTAAGCTGCCAGGCTTTTGTCTCAGGTCAGAAGGGTAAGGAAGAAGCAGCCATCTTGGAAGTTCACAGTATTTATTACCTAGTCATGGCCATTCCCTCTGTCTGTCTGCCCACCTGGGAATCTTCCTAACTCTTAGCTCCTCAGCCAGATTTTGAATTCCTGCCCACAATGTACTCAGCACTCACAAATTATAAGATATTCGTAATTCCTCAATCTCTGTTCATCTATTGATTTAATTACTCAAGTATAGCCAGTTTCTTTATGGCAAGGACACTCTGCATCTAGAGCATCCACCATCCCAGGGAAGGATAGTCTCAATAAAAGCTATATGTCAATGAAAATCTGCAGAGAAAGCACAAAATAAAAAAAAAATAAGTTACAAGACAAAGTTAAGTTTCCAGTGGTAGAGGAAGCTGTCACCGTGGGAGTTTCCAGGAAGGCAGAAAAACCCGATTTCATGGGAATCGGTTTGAGATGAAGTTTCTTTGAATAAGTACATTTCAAGCTCAGTGAAAATAACACTATTAATGCTGTCATTGCAACGGTGTCTGCTCCATTTGAAAACCTGTAAGTAGCATGGTTTTGCTTCTAAGTTCTTTTTATTAAAAAGAGAATCGAGGAGTAGATTTGTGGATTAGACAGATACAAATGGAGCAATCTAAGAGATGGCACATTTGGAAGTTAAAAGGAATAAGGAATGAAAGCGATTTTTGTCACAAAATGCCATGTTTCAGAGTAATGAACCCTGACATATATCCTTCAAAATACTGATGAGAAAGCGGGTACAAAGGATTTGCCAACTTAATCACAAATGAACGGAAAGTTAAAATCAAAACAAACAATAAGTGCATACACACACACACACACACACACACACACACACACACACACACACACTTTTTTAAAATTTGGTAGTAAAGCTTTTGATTCACCATTCATTACTTATTCAGTAACGTGATCATTAAGTTAGAATTATTTTTCTCACATGGCAAGCAATTACGCAACTATATTGTATGCTGTAGTCCTTAAAGTAAAATGGTTAAGAGCACTGGCTGCTCTTGCAGATGATTTCAGTTTAATTCCCAGCACCCATATCATGGATTATACTCATCAGTAACTCCAGTTCCAGGGGATCTAATAGCCTTTTTTGACCTCTGTGGACACCTTCAGGTCCAAAGACCCCCATCCCCCAAAATGGCAGTACTGGTGACAATGTCCTAAACAGAAGGACTCTCTCTGGCCAGATAAACAGAAGGATTATTATGGGATGAACAAGCCTGAATGTTTCTGTTTACTAGAAAACAGATCTCTTAAGTCAGTTTGTACCATGGGAACCACCCTTGGTCCTCCAGAAACCTCCCTTAACCTTCTCCCAAAGGTCAACTACCTTTGGCAAGAGTGTCTAGTGTTGGTTTTATGTGGTGCAATGTTATTCATTAAGTGGCGCTGTTTACCGTGGGAGAAAAGCCACAAGGCACAATAAAACCCACTATGAGAGTTTACTGGGAGAAGGGAGGGACAGGAGAGGGTGTGCTCAGGCCTGTTTGAGAGACATGTGCGGATAGGGAAGAAGAAAGAGAAGGGGGAAGAAGGCAGAGGAGTCTGTGACCCGATTTTTATGGATTCCCCTACACATGCACATATGGGCTCACATAGCTGCACTACACATGTGCATAGATTGTGTGATGACGTTGCGTGCAAATAATGCGGCCACTTACTTGGCTACTGAGCAGCGCATGTGCAGTCAGGTAGCAACATTCCAGACTCTTTGCTTATTAAAAAAAATTGCAGTTGAACAGGAATGGGGCTCCGTATGACCACACATATGCTATTCAGTAGCCAAGTAAGGGGCCTACGTTAATCTGTGCGCTGTGTGGCTGCACAATTTGCATGCAGCATGATCACGCAATCTATGCACACCTGTGGCATAACTATGTGAGCCCATATGCACATGTGCGGAAGATACATAAAAAGCAGGTCATAGACTTCTCCCCCCTCCTCTTCTTCCCCATTCTCCTTCTTCCTCTCTCCGCACATGTCTCTCAAACATGTGATCACATCCTCTCCTGTCCCTCCCTTCTCCTAGTAGACTCTCACAATGGGTTTTATTGTGCCTTGTGGCTTTTCTCTCAGGTAAACAGTACCACTTAATGAATAACATTGCCCTGCTATATAAAACAAACACCTAGTTTGAGATCAACCTGGAAAACCTATATCAGCTCACATCCCCACCCTGATGATTATCATATAAAATCTGCTTGATTTTCTGCCATTTTGCTCTTCTCTGTGACCCCACATCTGAGTAGAAATCAGCATGCCAAAGCTATACTGAGGTCCATGTTACTACAGCACTATTCACAATAGCTAAGACATAGACTCAATCTAATTGCCCCTCAAGAAATGAATAGATACAGAGGGATGGCCTTCACATTTTTATACCCAATCTTTCTTTCTGCCCCCAGAGCACTCTAGTTCAGTATCTTTCTGCACCATTGCTTATAAGTACCAATCTCATACATGGTGCACAGATATACATGCAGACAAAATACCCATACATATATAATTTAAATAAATGAATGCATTTTAAAGAATAATAATGTTAATAATATAAAGAAATTTGCAATTTGAATGTGATCCCAATTAAAAAACTAATTACGTTCTTCACAAGTCTGGTATCAGTGATCACATGGAACCAAAAGAGGGTCTGGGTAGCCACAGCAAACTCTAATGAAAAGATCAAACCTAGAAACTTCATAGTATCCTATTTTAAGAAATATTACAACGTAATAGCAATCAACAGTAGAGTTTTGGTATAAAATTAGATATATAGAGTAATGGAAAAGAATATAAATCTCAGAAATAAATGCACACATACACAGGCAGAAGATTCTCCCCAAGTGGCAGAAACACACACTGGAGAAAAGACAGCCTTTTCAGAAAGGAAACTTGGAAAACCAGATGTAACTAGTAGAAGTCTCTCACTTAAGCTCTGTCTCTCACCCTCTACCATAATCAATTCACAATGGATCAAACATACATACATAAAACCTGAAACTATGAAACTACCTCAGAATAAAATGGGGCAAGTATGTAGGCAGAATTTTCCTGTCCCAACTGCCTGCTCCCAAATAACCAACACAGAGGCTTTATATTACTTATAAATGATCAGCCAATAGCACAGACTTGTTACTAGCTAACTCTTCCATTTAAATTAACCCATACATATTATCTATGCTTCACCACATGGCTCATGGCTTGCTACCTAAATTTCTAAATGTCCTGCTTCTTCAGCAACTGGCTAGCATCTCTATTGACTCTGCCTTCTTCTTCCCAGAGTCTTCTGTTTCTGGCTGTCCTGCCTTTACTTCCTGTCTGGCTACCAGCCTGTCAGGTTTTTATTAACCAATGAGAGTAATATATAGTTAGAGTGTACAAAAGGATTATTTCACAACATAAATGCTTCAAGATATTAATGTTGGCAATATTCGCTTCATAAGATCCCAAAAACAAAAGCAAAAGGCAAAAAAAACCAGAAAAAATGAAATTACTTCAAATTAAAAAGCAAGAAAATAACCAAAAGAGTAAAAATAACCTGCAGAGAAGGTGGAAAGGGTGTGTCAATGACCCATCAGGAAAAGGATCAATGTCTAAAATATATTTGTAGCTGAAAAAACTTAAAGACAAGTCACCTGAGTTAGAAATGGTCCTGAATTTCAATGGACCCATATTTAAGAAACCACAGAGGATTCACAAACATATTAAAAATGCTCACTATTTTAACCATTCAGGAAAGACAAATTGAAACTACATTTTAATGTCAGCTCATCAAAGTCAGAATAACTATTATCAAATGAACAAATTCTGCTGCAGGTAGCAAAAAGGGGACCCTTACACATTGTTACTGGGGATATGTGTAGTCAGAAGATTTCCTGTGTCCCTCCCAGTCCACAGCTGCTCAGACCCAAGTAAACACATAGAGGCTTATATTAATTAAAACTGCTTGGTCATTACCTCAGGCCTACCACTGACTAGCTCTTACACTTAAACTGAGCCCATTTCTGTTAATCTATATGTTGCCATGTGTTCCATGGCTTTACCTGTGTGCCATTACATGCTGCTCCCTGGATGGCTGGCTGGTGTCTCCCCTGCCTTCTTCCTGTCTCTCTCTTGAATTTCCCACCTACCTCTAAGATGCCTTGTCATAGGCCAAACGGCTTTATTTATCAGTCAATAAGAGCAACCTATATTTGTAGCATACAGAAAGACATTCCCCCATCAGATATGACTTAGTGCAGCCATTATTGAGAATAGAGAAGCTGCTTTACAAACTGATACTAAAATGATCATATTAGAGAATACCATATCTAAGTGGAAATCAGAATGACAAAATTGTACTGAGACCCATGTTACTACAGCACTATCCAAAAGAGCTATGACATGGACTCAATCTAAGTGTCTCACAAAAAATGAATAGACACAGAAACTGTGGCATATAAACCCCATGAAATATTACTCTACCATCAAGAAAAAACAAAATCTTGCCATTTACTAAAATTGTGGTGGAATTGAAGGGCATTATCATTGTCCTAAGCCAAAAAAAAAAAAAAAAGAAAGACAAACATCTCATATTCTCCTTTAAATTTGGATGCTGAAAAAGTCAACCTTAATATACAGTAGCAACTTTGAACACTTGGTAAAGTCATGGAGGGAAGATGGGTAAAAAGAAGTTGGATAATGAGTACTAAAACACAGTTACACAGAAAGCAGTTTCTGGTGCTGCACAACACAGAAGGATAATTGTAGTCTGCAGTAAGCTGTTATGTGTTTTATGAAGATGTAGGGAAGAAAAACCAAGGGGTGCCAAAGAAATGAAAAAAGGAAGTGTTATCTATGATCAGAGTACATATTATGTGGGATTGAAATATCACACTAAAATCCATTATTGTATGTGTAATGTTCATACATGTTAATAAAGGATGAAAAATGACTCTTTACACTCATGAAGTCAATATACAACCTCACACAGAATAAAACTCATAAACCTTGTTGTGCTTTGAATGAGAATGGCCCCCACAGGTTTAGAAATTTGAATACTTAGTCATCAGAGAATGTCACTACTTGAGAGGTATTAG
This sequence comes from Peromyscus melanophrys, assembly GCA_902168415.1. Taxonomy (NCBI): domain Eukaryota; kingdom Metazoa; phylum Chordata; class Mammalia; order Rodentia; family Cricetidae; genus Peromyscus; species Peromyscus melanophrys. Next base: position 739 of record CABHPR010156576.1, on the reverse strand, counting down.
GAGGTATGGTTTTGTTGGAGGAAGTGTGTCACTGAGGGTGGGCTTTGGAGTTTCAAAAACTCAAGCGAGGCCCAATATTTTCCTCTTCCTGTTGCCTACAGATTCAAATGTAGAAATCTCAACTACTTCTCCAGCACCATGTCTGACTGTATACCACTATGCTAATAATGGGCTAAACCTCTGAAACTGTAAGCCACCTCCAATTAAATGTTTCCTTTATGAGTTGCCACAATCATGGCAACTATTCACAGCAGTAGAACACTGACTAAGACAAGCCTATATGCTAAAAAAGGAGTTGGTTTTGAATTGGTCACACCAATTTGACAAGAGAAAATTAGTTTTGCAAAAATTTCTTAGACTATTTGGGATAATAGCATCTATTTATTGAATTTCATTAAATGAATACTTACTGGACCCACATTTTGCTCCTCACAGTGTGCTATGTGTAAAATTGTACCATTGAAAAAGACAGACACAATCCTTCCTGTGGTAGTGAGTATTAATTGCCAAGTTGAGAGAACTGAGAATTACCTGGGAGATGTGTATCTCCAGGTATGACTGTGATGAGTTGCCTTGGTTATGATTGAGGAGGGAAGAACCGGCCACTATGGTTGAAACCATTCCCTGGTTGGGATCTTGACTGAATGAAATTGAAAGAGGAAGCTGAATACTGTTCTCATTCCTACATATGGATACTATGTCCAGCTAGTTCAGGTTCCTGGCACTGTGACTTCCTGCT
>CABHPR010156575.1:0-27439 GCA_902168415.1 Peromyscus melanophrys | reverse complement strand
CTATTCAACATTCCCTGTGGTAGGACCCTCCATTGAAATCTTTTAACCGGTTGAGAATTATTATAAGTAGGCACTGTGAAAGCAAATCTTTCTCTGTCTTTTTCTTGTAAGGGTATTGAAAAGAAACAGTCTTTTAAATCAATAACTATGAGAGGCCATCCTTTTGGTAACAGAGTAGGCAAAGGAATTCCAGATTGTAGAGAGCCCATTGGCTGAATTACTTTGTTAATTGCTCTAAGGTCTGTTACCATTCTCCATTTACCAGATTTCTTTTTAATAACAAATACAGGAGAATTCCAAGGGCTGGTTGATTCTTCAATATGCTGAGCCTTTAACTGCTCTTCTACCAGCTCTTCTAAAGCCTGGAGTTTCTCTGTTGTTAAAGGCCATTGCTGAACCCATACAGGCTTGTCTGTTAACCATTTTAAGGGTAGAGCTGTTGGTGTCTTTGGAAGATCATCAGTTGTTGTGCCCTGTTCTTGTATAATATGGATGGCTGGTGACCACTCAGAATGATGCCTTCTAATATTTCTCTCAGAAACATGTGCTAGATTATTATGTGTTTCTGAGACTGGAGGGATGTTAATCTGAGTATTCCATTGTTGCAACAGGTCTCGACCCCACAGGTTCATAGCTATGTTGGCCACATATGGCTTTAATTTACCTCTCTGTCCTTCTGGACCTATACATTCGAGCCATCTTGCACTCTGTTTTACTCGAGATAATGTCCCAATTCCTAACAGTTGAACATTTACCTCCTGAAGAGGCCAAGTTGGATGCCAAAATTCTGGTGCAATTATAGTAACGTCTGCACCTGTGTCTACCAAACCAGACAACAAAACACCATTAATTTTTATCGTTAATTTTGGTCTTTGTTCATTAATAGAAGTTTGCCAAAAAATTTTCTTTATGTTTTCTCCTGAATTTTCTATTCTCTCTGTTTCATCATCTTGACCAGCATGATTTATTTCGATAGGCATTTGGTTATTTACTCGCTCTGAGCAGGGATTTCCTCTACGACTGCAGGAAAGGCTTGAACTGGATTTGCTGTTGGGGCCTCCAAGAGGCCCCTCTGGGAGTTTCCCGAAGACTGAGGCAAAGGATTACCTTGTCTGTCCCTTGTTGATCTACATTCATTGGTCCAGTGTTTTCCCTTACCACACCTTCTGCATACTCCAGAAGGAAGGGTCATTCTGTTACCATTGTTCCTTGAAGAAACATTGTTCCTAGGAATGACCTGTTTACAGTCCCTTTTCAAATGTCCTTGCTTTCCACATCCAAAACATCTAACATTCCTCAAACCTTTTGAAATTGCTTCTCCTACCCACATATCATCATGCTCATGAGCTTCCACATTAACTGTGTCTCTAATCCAATCTTCCAAGGGTGCAGATCTTGCCTTTAATGGCCTGATTATTCTTTTGCATGCTGCATTCGCATTCTCAAAGGCCAAAGATTCAATTATTATCCGACTAGCTTCTGAATCGGGGACCATTCTCTTTACTGCTGAAGCTAGTCTTTGTAAAAAATCTGTGAAAGATTCTTTTGGGCCTTGTGTAACTTTTGTAAATGACTCAGCTTTTTTTCCTGGTTCCTCAACTCTGTCCCATGCATTCAAGGCTGCCGTTCGACATAGAATTAAGGTTTGGACATCATATAGACATTGTGTGTGTACTGAAGCATATTGGCCTTCTCCAATAAGCTGATCCTGGCAGACTTGTATTCCTTTATCCCTCCATTGTTTTTCTATGTTTTTAGCTTCATCCTTGAAGTAAATGTACCATTGAATCCTCTGACTTGGCTCTAAAACAGCCTGTGTCAGTTCCTGCCAGTCCTGTGGTGTAATCCTATTATATGTCGACCAAGAGTTTAACATTTGCTTTACATATGGGGAATGCATGCCATAAGATACTATTGCCTCCTTAAACCTTCGTAAATCCAACATGTCAATTGGAGCCCAAATATTTTGTGTAGACATTTGACCAGGCGACTGCTGTACGGTTACCGGATAAATTAAGGGTGACTGTGTGAAAACAGGCTTTCTCTCTGTAACCTTATGATCCACAACTTCACTCTTAATTTCTTCTGTCTGAGTTTTTTCAGGTTTAACAAGTTTTTCTAAAACTGTCACCCTGGCACTTAAATTGACTATCTTTTTAAATAGTAAAATGTGTATAAACATGGTAATCAATTGCATAATCCGATCAATAGTAATCATCCCATACAGTTGTTCCATTGTCAGACTGCCTAAAAATGCAAACAAAGCCCAATTTTCTTCCAATGCACACAGAAAACCCATATTTTTTTTTTAATGTGGAAAAATTTTCTCTTTTAAAAAGTTTCCTTTAAAATATCTGATATGTTAATTGACTTACCAAATCCGCGCAGAACAGTAGAAATCCGAGGGAATTTCAAAACAGCCACCTAGTGTCCAAGGTGAATAGAGAGAGAGAGAGAGAGAGAGAGAGAGAGAGAGAGAGAGAGAGAGAAGCCCTGGCTAAAAGCTTAAATCCAGACACGTGTCCCCGCTTGAGCGGAGTCAGGCCTGGGCTAGACTTCCTTAAACTCCAACCACGTGCGTTGGCCTTACAGACAGGGACCCTGTTGGCAGAGCAGGCCTGAGTTGTTTGTAGCACTGGCTTTTAAGCTAACCGGCTTTTAAGCTAACCGCTTGGGGCCTGAGGCCAAACCGACTCGGCCTGGAGTCGACCGCCAAGGCGGGAGACCAGACCAGCCGCGGACCTGCAGCCAAGCCGAGTCAAGCGGTTTCTTATGGATTCTTGTCACGTTGGGCGCCAAATGTAGATGTAACCAGCTGCCTTATTAAATAAGAGACACAGAGCCAATGTAAAGATGAAAGCCAAAGAGGTCAGAGCTAAGAGTCTTACCCGCTTTCCACCAGCTAGCCTCTCCCGCCAAGAGACCTCTCCGAAAAGGACTACTTCCTGTGCGTTCGCCTTTAAATAAGAGTTCTCGTTCTTCCTTCTCATTGGTTGTAAACCCAACTACGTGACTGCCTCGTCACTGCCTCTCTGTACAGACCTCCAAGTTTTCTATGGTTGGTATTGAGATTAAGGGCGTGTGTCTCCAATGCTGGCTGTATCTTTGAACACACAGAGATCTACCTAGTTTTGCCTGCCGAGTGCTAGGATTAAAGGCGTGCACCACCACCGCCCTGGCTTTCGCTATGGCTTGCTGATAGCTCTGACCCCTAGGCAACTTTATTTATTAACATACAAATAAAATCACATTTCAGTACAAATAGAATACCACTATATGGTTCCATCCCAGGATTCACATATAAAGTTGACCATGTTGCAGACACTGGACAGGCAGAGACAGGATCCCTGAGACTCACTCTGCTGCCAGGCTTGCCCAATCAGTGAGCCCTAAGCAAATGACAGTCCTGTCTCAAACACAGGTGGAGAGCTCCTGCAGGTCAATGACAGAGATTGTCCTCTGCCATGCACATGTGTCTGCACGTATGAAAATATGCGCATATATAAACATATCGTCCAAAAATAAAATTTCTAAAATGTAGGGAAATACTAAGGAATGTAAGGCTATCTCCTATTTGTAAAATGGAGAATTTTATACATTAAGTCCTTACAACACAAAAGTTTGTGAAAATTCCCTGGGGGGCAATCACCAACCTAAGACAGAGCACCTGTGTGGCCTGGGCAGGCGTCTCCATGACGGGTAAGGTGACCTGCTGACGTCCCACGCAACCCAAGTCAGAAGCTCATTTTTTAACAAAAGGGGGACCTGTAGGATCCTGGCCCCCATTTTGGGTAACTGTTGCCTTGCTTGCGGACCTTTACCTTGATATTCTCCCTATGCTAATTCCCTGCCAGGTTTCACCCTCCTGAATGCTTAAGAGAAGTTCCTTGCCTGGTACCCTGAATAATGGGCGTTAACAGATTAGAAGCAAGATTGTAAAACATCAGTAGCGAACTTCTGCCCTCCAGGGTCCTCCCATTGTGCTGTAAGCCTGTATTTAAGACCTCCTCCCCCTTAAATAAATGACATTCAACATTTAAAATTAAAATATATATATATATTATATATATAATTGAATGAATACTGTGAATGTTATATATGAATACCACAAGTGTGATTAATATCATGAGTGTAATTAATGAATATCATGAATGTAATTTCAAAAAATAAATAAATAAAGTTAATAAAAAAAAAAAAGTTTGTGAAAATTCAACACAATCAGCATTCAACTCCCAATTGCATTTTTGTAGAGATACACAAATTATCTTCCAAAACTCACAAGAATTCTAAGAAACAAACAAAGGACACAGTGGGGGACACAATGACCCCAGCATTGGGAAGTGCAGAGAGGGGAATCAAGAGTTCAAGGTCATCTGCAGATACACAGAAAGTTGACGGTCAACCTGGGCCCATTGAGACTTGTGCTCACACAAAACAAGAGCCAAGTGTGGACTGTGTTCAGAGAAGATTTAAAGCCATGGTGACTCGAAGACTGCAGGACAGGAGCAGAGATGAGTAGAGATTGGAGTGTAATAGAGAGCACAGAACTAAAGTTTGAAGATGTAGCCCCTGGTCTTCAGAAGGGCTCAGCCCTCCAATAGGTAAGAGGAGCATCTGAGAGCTGGAGAGCAGCAGCCTGAGAGGCAGCAGAAGACTGACTGGGATTTGAACCCTGAGACTGAATCTGCAGGGTGGCAGCAGCCTGCACTGACAGGGAAAGCTAGAGAGCCAGTTTCCAGGGAGACAAAAGGGAGGCGTGGTGAGTGCAGAGCGGGGAAAGCAGGGAGCTGACATGGGTTCAAGAAAGGGGAAGGAAGCAGAGGGAGAAGGACATGGACAAGGGACAAAGGACCAGGAGAGCTGTCCTCTGATTGGCTGTGCTGTGCAGAAGGACACCTGAGGACTGACCTCAGGTCCTGGTGACTCTCAGAGCTGTCCCTGAATGTCTGCTGCAGAGCTCTTTGCTGCCCTGGTCCCCTAATGTTGTCTGAACACAGAGAAGAGCTGAGAGGCAGATGGAGGGTCAGCATGGCTGCCACACTGACACTGTTTCTTCTCCTACAGGCCAACAGACTAAAGATGAACCCCAACCAGGGGAGAGCCTGTCATCCCAAGGAGCAGGTGAGGAGCTGTGTGGGGAAGTTTGTTATGAGAGGCATGCAGGGAGCAAAGAGATGATTCAGTCAGAATAGACTTGCACATAGGCAGGAGGACCTGAGCTTGAACTGGAGAACCCACATTAAGGCAGTAGGATGGCAGGAATTTGTAAACGCCTGGCTGGACAAGCAACAGCCTTTCAGAAACATGGGGCTGGCTGTCCAGATACTCCAGCCAAATTGGTGAGTTCCAAGCCAGTGAGAAGCTATATCATTTTAAAAAAAAAAAAAAAAAAAAAAGTGGATTCCCCAAGAGGATAAATCATGTTAATAACATTTTCTAAATTTTTTTTAAAATATTTAATTCATTTTGCATACCAACCACAGATTCCCCTCTCATCCCTCCTCCTGCTCCCACCATCCCCACCTAATCCCCCCACCCACCCCTCATTCCCTCCTACAAAGGCGTAAGTTCTCCCATTTGGTGACAGCAAAGCCTGGTACATTCAGTTGAGACAGGACCAAGCCCCTCCCCCATGTCTCAAGGGTGAGCAAGGTGTCCAACCATAGTAATGAGATCCAGAAAGCCACCTCATGCACCAGGGATAGATCCTAATCACACTGCCAGGAGCCCCTCAAACAGACCCAGCAACACGACTGTCTCCAGTATGCAGAGGGTCTAGTCCGGTCCCATGCCTTTTCCACAGATGTCAATCTAAAGTTCGTGAGTTCCTATGAACAAAAAAATGTGTGAGGCAGCAAGATAGCTCAGTGGAAAAAGGTGCCTGCTGCCTAGCCCAATAACCTGGGTTTGATCTCTAGGGATCCAAATGGTACAAGAAGAAAACTGACTCTGGAAAATTGTCCTCCTCCTCGCTGGGTCACACACAGGCACCTGCTGAGACATTGTCTGTTTTTCCCCAGCTAACAGACTCCAGAGGCCAGGATCTCTCACCAGGAAGGTCACTTTACATCATGTGGTGATCACACATGCAGCATCTCCCCACTTCCCTGCCTCCTGCCTGGGAATCAGGGAGCAGGGCTGCAGGCTTGTGAGTGAAACATCCTATCCTTGGACAGTACTAGAGAAGAGAACCCCCACTACTGCCCTGTGGGATCTGATTTCCTCCCATCAGAACACATGCCAGTTTGTCTGTCTCTGGTCCTGAGAGCCCTACTGTGCTGTTTCCTGTGTCTATGGAATTAATAACACTTTTTAATAAATATCTTACTCCCAGCAATCCATCTCAGTGTCTCTTCTGCCCTATGTGAGACCTCTTAGACAGTAGCAGATTGTGTCCAGGAAGGGACACAGAGAGAGGCAGGGACCATGGTCCAAACTCAGAACCCAGGTTCCTCTCTCCCCTTCTCCCTGGACACTGACATCTCAGCCATAGTCCCAATCCCTCCACACTCCTCCTCAGGTGACAGACCATGAATTGATTGGATCCCATGTTGGACTTCCTTTCCTCACAGGCCCATCTAATCTAGGATGGTGGCATATGCCTCTAATCCCAACCATAGACAGGTAGTGAAGGAAGATCATGAATTATAGACTCTCATTAGCACCTACTGAGCCTGAGGCCAGCCTGGGCTACATGAGACCCTGTCTTGAAATAAACAGAAAACAAGGTCAACAGAAACTCTAAACAGTATAGAGAGGTCAGAGAGGCAGGTCATCCATTTGTTCACTTTCAGATGGAGATAGAGAACTTGAAGATGTCACCATTTTTCTATTTGGATTCAGTTGGACTAATTTTGTGACCATAAATAGTTTTGGAGTTTGTTTTGTTGTTGTTGTTGTATTTTGGTATTTTGGGTTTTTTATGCAACATATATAATGTTGAAGAAGGAACTGTGTGTTTTTCAGTTTCTGTGACCTCCACTCAATGATTTGTGAGTTTCTGTTCCTGGCCTTGGGCATCAGCACAAGCTGGGAGATTTCATACCAGAAGTAGGAGACTGAGCTGGTCACCCAGACCCACTCACTGGGCCTTTGGTACACTATAGAGTCTCTTCTTGGGGCTCCCTGGGCAGGGGTGCAGGGAGGTGCTCATGCTGAGGTTGGCAGCACATGAGGGAGATGAAGATGATGATGTCATCCTAGGGGAGAAAGAAGAGGTCAGATGGGGGCGGGGCAACTGTGCTAATGTAAAGTCTCAGATGCAGCCTGAGTGTCCTGTCTACACCAGCAGCAGCCATCCTTCCACCCTCTCTAACATCTCCTCCGCTCTCCTCAGGACACAATCTGGACATATGACACTGGGATTCCATCTAGGGTCTGTATGTTACCCCTGGGGGAAAGAAATCAAGGAGTGGGAGGGTAGGTGGTATGACAGGAAAGGCGGACAGATAGACAGTTTTCATCAATGAGTTATCTGCTGGGTCAGTACCCACAGAGCTTGTACTGTGTGTTATTTGAGGGAAGTTTCTGGAACTGGATGGTTCAGACAGAAAAATGGAAGGGTTGAGCCTGTTCTCTGCCACCACTGTTATGGGGAAACACAGCTGGGTATAAATTCAGAGTCTGGATTCTGGGGACACTGTTAGGAACTGGAGTCTCAAGAGTCACAGAGCCATGCCTGGGAGACCATGTTTACTCATGATGAGGACTGGGTAAACGTGTGATGGCAGATCAGCTGTGAAAGGTGCCTTGTGTGATTTGTACGGGTCTTTGTGCAAGTGCATGTGTGTGCAAGTAATGTGTGCTCAGGTAAGTGGAAGCCAGAGGACAACCTCAGACATTGCTAATCAGGATACCATCCACCTCTGTTTTTTTATTTTTTTTAGGTTTTTGTATGTTTGTTTGTTTTGATTTGGGTATTTTTTGTGTGTTTTTTTTTTTTTAGTTTTTAGATAAGATGTCACTACATAGCACTTGCTGGCCTGGAATCGAACATATAGACCAGGATAGCCTCAAACTCACAGAGATCCACTAGCCTCTCCCTCTGCCTCCTAAATGCTAGAATTAAAGACATGCACCATCATGCCTAGCCTACTTTTGGTTTTAATAGTTTAAATTACTTTTACTTATTTATTCTGTGGGGGCAGGACACACACGTGCTATAATCTGTGCAGCAGCCAGGCCTTAACACTGCATTCTGACACTCCCCATGGTCACATGTGTGCAGAAGCCCCATGTGTGCACACCAAAACCCCAGGCTGCTCCTCCACAGAAAGGGTCCCTCCCCTGTGGCTGCAGGGCCCAGTCACTGCTATTGGGGGAATGGAGTTGGCACTGCAGGAGAATGATTACAGCATCCTGGACAGAAATCATCCCACAGCAGGTCGCTATGGGGATTCAACTGAGTCAAGGACTTGAAACTAGAAAGCCTCCATGACTTGGGATTAAGGATCCAGCAGGTGGCAGCAGTGAGGCTGAGCACAAGGAGCAGCTGGGATCTTACAGAACCCACTAGGGCCTGTGGTGTAAAAATGCTGGGGTCCAACACCTGACACATGGCAGCCTCATCAGGTCCAGCCCTTCCTTCAGAGACATAGCAATCCATTGACCTTTTTCACAGACACCCAGACAGTAAGGTAAGAACAAATGAAGCCTGGATGTGAGTAGTCAAGACCAGAAGAGCCCCCTCTAAGACCTCCCTGAGGATAAAGACAAGTTCATCCGGTAGAGTGCTTACCTGCACAGAACCCTGGGCTCTATCTCCAGGAGGAGATAAAGGGGCCCAAAGTGACACACATGTCCCTCAGGATATGGGAGGGCAGAAAGGAGGATCTGTAGGAGTTCAAGGTTATCTTTGGCTACATAACAAGTTCAAGGCCCAGCCTGAGATATATAAGAATCCATCCAATAACATGATGTGTTTGGTGGTTTCTGGTAGGTACAATAGACTCATTCTCTCTCCTTACTAACCATTTGAAACAAACTCACCCCAAAGATTCTGTGCATCTGTGTCTCCAAGGGCAGCATGGATGGATATAGAAGTGAGTCCATGTACTGCTGGGAGTGAGGCCATGAGAGTTTGTGCCTGGCTCAGGTCAAGAAATCAGAGGACCATAGGAACTGTGGGGACTGTGAGGAAGCAGAGACAGCAGATCCCCTGGCCTTTGAGGAGAGTTCAGATGCTGCATGGAGCAGGCAGGCTCAAGTCTGTGTGGAGTGGAGGACTACAAGTCCTGGATGGGATGAAGTCCAGTCAACCTGCCATGTGGCAGTCATGTGACATGTGCCAGGGCTTCTCTGATCCTTGTCATCCTCTTCTGAGGTGTGTGAAGGTTGGTGGGATGTAGTAAGTCTCCTTCAGAAACTGGAGTAGCTTTAGAGTCACTGTCTAGAGGACGGAGATGATCACCCAGGAAGCCCAGGGTAGTTACAGACTCGGCAGCAGCGAGCAGGCCAGGGCGAGTGTCCACTGGGCCTTGGTTCTGCCGGGTGCTGTGCAGAGTCCCTGGAGGACAGGAAGAGGACAAAGAGCAGATGATGGAGGGGACACCGAGCTAGGGCTGGGGACGGAATGTGTTTCCTCGTCACCTCCATCCTCACTGTGTCTGAAGTGAACAGAAACTGACCACTTCTGTGCCTGAGGTTACTAGAGAGACAGACAGACAGACAGACAACCAGCATGGTAGAAGACACAAGAGCAAAGGAGTGGAGGAAATCTGGAGGTGAGCAAACAGTGATTACAGGCCACATGGGAAATGGATGAGACTCGGTAAGACAGGAGGTCAAGATGTAAGAGAGGAGAGCCCGGCATGGTGAGGTCAGTTCCATATCTTCCTGTCAAAAATGGGGGCTGGGCTCAAGGGCACGGCCATCCTGTCAGTGACCACAGGGCAGATCTTCTGCAGCATGGGAAAGAAGAAGCCAGAATCATGAAGGAAGTTGCTGGTCACAAGGAGGTGGAGATGGGGAAGTCCTGCCCTACTCTGTTCTCCACATGAGAAGCCTCTGTGGATGTGGGGCATTTTACTCTGATTCTCTCCTGACTCCTGAGCACCTCAGGGTCCCTCACACACCCTACTCTCCTTCCTGATGGCTCTGCTGGTCTCACTTCCTGGAGGGAATCAGGCCATGACTTGGATCCTGCTTCTGCTGCTGTCAGCTGCATGTCTGCAAGCTGGTGAGTGGTGGGGACCTTGTTAGCAGGGACTTTGCCCTAACCACAGGAAGGGCCAGTGGGGCTGGGAAGAGCAGGCTTTCCTGTGGACAGGTGTCTGCTGGAGGAGCCGGTGTGTCCTCTCTGCCCCAAGAGAGAGCTCATCCTCAGAGTGGGTCCAGCCCAACCCTTCCTTGTCTGTCCTGTCCTGCATGGGACAGTGGGACATAGGGACAGTCCTGCCCTGTGTTCCACAGCTGCCTGTGGATGATGGCTCAGGAAGCTCCGCATTGTCCCTTCCATCCCTTGCAGAGACTTCAGATTCTCCCATTCCTTCCCAGGTTACTCAGCAGGACCCAACAGAGAAAGACCCTATGGGGTCAACCAACCAGCACACCTCTCTGGTGTCCTGGGCGGCTCCGTTGAGATCCCCTTCTCCTTCTACTTCCCCTGGGAGTTGGCAAAGGATCCACAGATGAGAATTCTCTGGAGATGGAAGAACTTCCATTGGGAATGTATCTACAACTCCTCCTCGGGTTTCACACATGAGAATTTCAAGGACCGGCTCATCCTGAACTGGACACCGCCTCAGAGATCCGGAGTCCTCAGAATCCTGAACTTGAAGAAGGACGACCAGACAGTGTACTTCTGCCGAGTTCATATGAACACAACAGAAGGCATGAAGGAGTTTCAGTCAATTCCTGGGACCCAACTCACCATCACCCATCGTGAGCCCATTCCAGGTCAGGTCCTGGTGGCCCTGGCTTCCTTGTACCATACATGTCATTAGAGATGCTGCATTTCTGATCCTTCCCACAGATTCCTCTCATGTGTTCTGTCCCCTCCCCAGAGCTCTGACAACTCCACCTTTCCTCTTTCCCACAACCATCCACAAGCCTTAGCTGCTCTCTCTGAGCTGCCCCTCATTGCCCTCAGATCCACCCCACCCCAGTCTCAGCTCTTCCCAGATGGCCCTGTCTCCTGCTCCTTTCTCCAAACTGCACTACCGCCCTGCCCACGCCACCCTCGTTGACACAAATCCATGTGGATCTGGCCTCTCCAGGACAGAGCAGCCTTCACCTGGTCCTGTGTCAGGGTCTCCATTAGATCTAGACTTTACACCATATCTCATGCCTTCCACAGTAGGTGCCTTCTGGTCCCGTGAACCCCTCCTCCTCTGGGTCCCCCCACTTCACCAGTCTCTAGACACATCCCTCACATCTCCCTGCCCCAGTTTCTTTTCTGCTTCCTCATTTCCCTCTTCCCCTCCTTCCTCCCCATCCTCCATCTTTCCCACACAGCCCCTCATGTTCTCACCATGATCAGGTTCTCTGGTCACTTCTCCTCCTCCTTGGCAGCTGTAACTGCAGCTTCCACACAGAGTACACACAGGCCCAGCCTAGTCACTGTGTGGACATTACCCCAGCCACCTGTCACCACTGCTGGGCACTCTCATAGTCACTATACAGAGTGACTTGGAGACCAGCAGAATTCAACAGCTGCCCAAAGTCATGCTGGTGAGGAACAGGCCCTGTAAGGGACCTCCAAACATCTGTCAACCAGTAGACACATAGCCTCTGTGGAGTTCACACTATTGCTTGCCTCTCTTCTGTCTTGATTTTTGTGGAGTGTGTATATATGGTATAAGCATGCATGTGTGTGCATGTGTGTTTGCATGGATTTAGGTGTGGGGGGGGTGTATTTCTTTTTTGTGCTTGGGAAGGCCAGAGGTGGACATTAGGGATCCTCCTCTAGTAAGACCCACCTTATTCCCTTCAGACAGGGTCTCTCACTGAAGCTGGAGCTCACTATTTAGGGCTAGGCTGATGGGCTGTGAAGCTGCATTGATCCTCTTGTCTCCATCTCCCACAGTGTTGTGCTTACAGGTGCTCACGTGGTCTGTCTTACAAATAAGATGTATGACATCTGAGGATGGAACACCCAAGGTTAACCTCTGACACACACACACAAACACACACACACACACAAACACACACACACAAACACACATTCATGCACAATTGTGTGTGTGCAAAAATTTAATTAAAAAATATATTTTTAGAAAATAAAATATAAAATTAATAGTCAAATAATAATCATCATTAATTACATTGCCAATTCTCAGCAGTGCCAGTGATAAATGGATTTGTCCCTTCCAGGTTAGACCCACCCATCTCCCCCTGGCAAACCACTCCTCATCTTAATCCTGTGCTGGTTCAGGATAAACTCCACAGACAGAACTGACCAGGCAGGAACCTTACATCTGCATTTCCTGTGTCTCCCACATGTTTCCCTAAATGGCTCCTGTTCTTCCAGCCTCCTCCCTCTTCCTCCTTTCCCAATGTCTCCAGCCTTGGCGATAATCTGTTAGGTGCTTGTAGAACAATCAATTTAAGGCAGCCACGCCTTTCTCTGCTTCAGGCAGACACACCATGGTTTTTGTTTGTTTGTTTGTTTGTTTTGTCCCCAGGGCCACGTGCACACTAGACAAGGGCTCTGTCATTGACTTACACCTCACCTCCACTATGAGTTCTTCCATCAGTTATTTTTCCCATCAGTATTTTTAAAATTAATTAACTGAATATTCCTGCCCATTGTTTTTAAAATATTAAAATTAATGATAAAGAGACATTTTCCTTTTTTTTCCATTTCTTTAAGACAGAGTCTCATGTGTCCACGCTGGTCTCAAATTTGCTATATAACTAAAGATGGCCTTGAATTCTTTCTCAAGAGCTGGGACCAAAATGGCGTTTCACCACTTCTGTTTCCACTGCTTGAGATGGACTCAGGGCCTCATGCACTCTAGGCAAGCACTCCACCAACTAAGCTACATCCACAGCCCTCAAAAGAAATGTTTTATCCAAGCAAAATATCCTCATTTAGGGCAAAGATATCACACCTGGAGAAATATGTGCAACAAGTATTGAAAAGAACCCTATGGTTGGCTTATTAATTCCCTTTACATAATTTCATTTTTGTAGCCAATTCAATAAGTGTTCTCCTTTGCATGTTTTCTCTTTCATGTCTAAGCAAAAAGACCCCTAGTGATAGATTTCTCTCTCTCTCTCTCTGTCATTCTTTCCCTCTCTCTAGCTCTCTGTCTCTCTCTCTGTCTCTATCTATCTCTGTCTCTGTCTCTGTCTCTCTCTCTCTCCTCCTATGTTTCTTTTGATGGGTCTTTCTCTGGGCTGAACTCACAAAATGGTCTAGGCCAGCTGTCAGTGAGCCCCAGGGATGTGCCTATTTTCCCCTGAAGTGCTGGGATTACAAGTGCATGACAACACACACAGGTTCCTGGGGTTGCTGGGAAGAGGAAGGGTTGAGTCAGGAGTCCTCAGGTAGATGCAGAGGAAGCAAGATGAGACTGCCCTACTGAGAAAAGGTACCAAGTTAAACATAGATAAGAATTATAGGTTAATTTAAGTGTAAGAGCCAGTTAGTAATAAGCATGAGCTACCAGCAGAGCATTTATATATAATTGTATTAACATATTAATATATATATAAAATATAATGTATATTAATTATATCAGTCTCTGAGTGGTAATTTGGGAAGCAGCTGCCAGGTATTTGGGAGTTGCTGAAGGGACAGAAACTCCCACTTACACCAAAGCCCCACGCTGCTCTTCCACAGGAAGTGCCCGACCCCTGTGATAGCAGCATGGCTGCAGGGTAGAGTCACTGCTATTGGGGGAATGGAGTTGGCACTGCAGGAGATGGATTGCAGCATCCTGGACAGAAATCATCCCACAGCAGGGACCCTATGGGGATTCAACAGAGGACTTGAAACTAGAACAGAGCCCATGACTTCAAATTCAGGGTCAGCAGGTGTCCTAGTTCCAGTTTTTATTGCTGTGAAAAACTCCATGACCAAAGAACTTAGGGAGGAAAAGGTTTATTTGGCTTACACTTCCCAATCACGTTCAATGCTGACTTCCTTTGTCTCCTCCCAGCCCCAAAGACCACCTCTCCAAGCCCCACCACTGCAACTTCTGCCCTCTCCAGAACTGCTCTCACAGCCACAGAAGGGAAGAAGAGCAGGAAGAATCAGACCCTGGATCTGGGAACCACAGTTGGGTTGGCAGTGGCTGCTGCTGTGCTCCTGGCTGGGGTTTTGGGATTCATAGTGTTCCTCAGGTGGAGGAGAAGGAAAGGTAAGTGGTCCAAGACTGCACCCCCACCAAACTTCCTGAGTGTTTCCAAGAACATTCTACACCAGAGTCCTGGAAGGGGATTGACGACAGTGCAGATGGGAGGGTCAGGGATGGCTGAGTCAGGAAAGCGCTTGAGTCCTTGGATGTTGTCTTCTAACACATCCACACCATGGTGTGTGCACACTCACATACACAGTGAATAAATAAATTGAATACAATTAAAAAATGAAAACAATGACAGCCAAAGGTGATCCACACCTCAGTAAGTGCATCTGGGAGGTGGAGGCAGGAGGATCTTGAGTTCAAGACTAGCCTGGATTATATGAGAATTTATCTCAACCCTCCTCCTTCCACGAAATAGCCAGGAAAGGGCTGGGAGTCATGTAGAGGACCCTCCTGGCCTTCCAGGAAAGGGAAAACATCTCAGAAACTCTTGAGCAGTGTGGCACTGGTGAAGGAGGCAGGAGATGACCAGAGGGAACCCGGTAAATCAGGTCCCCAAGCTCTGATACCAGAAGAAAAATGAAGTGGCCACCTCAGCACCCTGCTATGGTGACATCAGTGTGTGTGAAAGGTCTCAGATGGGCATTCAAGAGGGTCATTGAGACAGATTACCGAGGAGGAAGGAGTTTACTAAAGGATATCGATGCAATGGACAGACAGAAAGGTAGCTATCAACATGGCAGGGCACTCTAAGGAGATTTCAGGCTCCACCAACATGGCAGGGGCTCCAAAGAGGAAAGGGGAGTTCTTTTTATATCCTTCTGAGGTGGATAGGGGTGGTTTCACTGCACAAGCTGAACCAGGAAGGAGGCAGGAAAGGGAACAGGATGTGTGGTCACTAATATCGTCTTTGAGGTAAAATCACTCCCCGGGTGAGAACCCGTGGTCCTGGATGGAAGCAGGTCAGCTGGAGAGAACAGTGTCTGGGCAGTGTCTCTGTGAGAGGTGAAGGGTGGTGCTGTGGCCTGAGCAGCAGCTGGATTCTGACATTACAGTCTTAGGGTACAGAGAACAGACTGGAGGGGGGCCAGACTGTGTCACTTTGCCACAGTGGAGCTGCACATGGGGATGAATGGCCAGAACCAGGAAAATGTCGAGGCAAAAGCTTTCATACTTGGTGATTAGCCCAGGGTGGTAGAGCATGTCTGTAACTCCTTAGGTGTGGAAGACCTCAAACAAACACTCAGTGGTTGGAAGGATGACACGGGGACCAGGGAACAGGAACAAGTCTAAGTGTGTTGAGAAACACTCTGGTGAAACAACCAGGCCATCTAGCGACTGAAAGAGGAAGTCTGTTCGAGAGTGTGTAATGGCGGTTACTTTTCCACTGCAGTGATAAAACATTGTGATCAAAAGTAACTTGTGGAAGGAAGAAATGGATTTGGCTTGCGGTCCAGAAGGAAGGTTAATAGTGGTGGGGCAGCTGAAGCAGGACACTGAGAAGTCACATCTTCAACACATGCAGAAAACCAGGGATAAATCTTGAAGTGAGGGGGGGCAATACCTTCTCAAAACGCATCTCCAGTGACACATAACTCTTCCAGAAGGCTGCACCTCCTAAATGGTCCATAACCTCCCAAATACGACAAAGATTTCAGATAGGTGACCCTGTGGTGAATATTTTTCATTCAAATCTAACCCTAACCTAACCCAAACAATTAAAAAATGAAAACTATTTAATTGTTCGGGTTAGTTAGGAGTGGGCTAACCAGCTGAGTTGGGGATATATTTGACGTGCCTGTGTGGATCTCACAGAGCTGTCATAATACAAACAAACAAACAAAATGTACTTATAAGTCAAAAAGAAAACAGAGAAAGATGGTTCAGGAGTTAAGAGTACTTGCTGCTCTGGCAGAGGACCCAAGTTCAAATCCCAGCACCCATAAGGAGCAGCTCACAACCTCCTGTAAGTCTAGCTTCAGGCACCCAGGGCTCTCTTCTGGTCCCCCAACTGCTGCCAAGGGAACAGGATGGCATACACAATCATGCACACATATATACACACACAAATGAAAATAAATCTCTAAAATTAAAATTATAATCTAAAAACACTTAGGGAAGGCCGGGCGGCAGTGGCACACGCCTTTAATCCCCGCACACAGGAGGCAGAGCCAGGTGGATCTCTGTGAGTTCGAGGCCAGCCTGGTCTACAGAGAGAGCTCCAGGGCACACACAAAAAACTAAACAGAGAACCTCTGTCTCGAAAAACCAAAAAAAAAAAAAAAAAAAAAACAGTTAGGGAAAAAACCTAAACTAAGGCACCAAATGACTTGTTCTCCAAAACACAGTGGGTGACATTGTTGAAAGAAAGAGGAAGCGGGTGGGTAGGAATCATCTCATTCTGAAAATGGAAACATTAGTTCAGATGTCTATATTTGGGGCTGGAGAGATGGATCATTGGTTAAGAGCACTGGCTGCCCTTGCAGAGGACCAGGGTTTGATTCCAGCACCCCTACAATGGCTCACAATAACCTGTAACTGCTGTTCCAGAGGATCTGATGCCCTCTTCTGACTGCCACAGGGACTAGACACATGTGTGGCAAACGGAAATACCAGCAGGCAAATAGTCATACAATAAAAATGAATTAAGAGTTTTTTTAAAAAGATGTCTGTACTACAATAATAATCAGTGAATTCAATATAATTCTTATCTAAACTACATTGGGAGTTTTGTTAAAAAAAAAAAATTCATCTCTCAAATTCACATACATTCTCGAAAACAAAATGAGATGAAATAACAACAAAAATGGCCAATAGTGGAGCACTCCCGCTGCCTGACCTCAGAGTTTGTCAAAAGTTGCAACAGGAGGCTGGAGGGATGGCTCAGCAGTTCAGAGCACTGGCTGCTCTGGCAGAAAACCTGAGTTCTGCTCCAGCACCCACATCAGGCAGTTTATGACCGCCTGTAACTCTGGTTCCAGGCATATTGATCGGAAGCCCTCTCCTGAATCCCACAGGCATCTGCTCTCATGACGTCTGCACCAAAAGAGGTGCAGATAATTTTTAAATTCTTAAAGCAAAGCAAAACAAAACATCAACAAAAAACTTTTAAAGCTACAGTAGCTAAATAAATAAATAATAAATAAATAAATTAAATAAATAAATAATAAAAGTTTTGTTTTGTTTTTTTTAAAAAGCTACATTAGCCCTCAGAGGGTAAAAGGAGGCAGTGTGGAAGCCTGGGAGCCACATGGTGGAGGAAATCAACTACTGCAAGTTGTCTGACCTCCATACAAACTGCAGTACACCCTACCATATAATAAATAAGTGACAATTTTAAAAAGCTTAATAATTAAACGAGAATAGTATGCACCAAGACAAACAGGTCAGTAGAGTGAAATATAATCAGAAAGAGGCGGTCTCTAACGGCACACAAAGGAAGGTGTGTGAATGCAGAGTAGATGAGGCAGGTGTGGAGTGAGGGAAAATCAAGGTTGGTGAAGGAAGCAGAGGAGACAGGGGTGAGGCATGGACCTAGCAGAGATCTGGGGAGGGTTGCTGTGTAGGACAACAGCCCAGCAGAGGGAGCTCCGGCTCCTCTCTGACTGCCTGGGGCAGGTTGTCTGCTCCTCCATCCTCTGAAGGTGGTCTGAACACAGGGGACAGCTGAGAGGGATGATGGAGGATCAGCACTGATGTCACACTGACACTGTTTCTTCCCCACAGGACAGAGGACTAAAGCTGAAACCCCAGCCAGGTGAGCGCCATCCAGGTCCTCTGCAAGAGCAGCCAGCGCTCTTAACCACTGAGCCATCTCTCCAGCCCCTTCAAATATATGAAAAAAAAAGACCCACACCCAGGACCCTTCACATCTCCCTAACCACTGACTCATCCTGTCTGCTCCCTCCTTTTCCCCTATGACATCTCGCTCCTCAGGACCACCAGATTCTCACTGACAAGGAGTGCAGAGGGTCTCAAGAGTCTCCTGCCAGAACAACACCCCCTTTAGGCCTCAGTCTTCCTCCCTCTCTCCTTCCATTTCCTGTGCTTCCCTCTCTCTATCTCTGTTTCCTCTCAGGCTTGAAGATCTGCCTGGATTCCACAGCTCTCTCATCTTTTCCTTTCTTCTCTCTCTCTTTCTCTATGGTCAGTGAGCCCCATTGCCCCAGAATCCTTTGTTCCAGATCTTCCACATCTCTGCCCTTTTCTCTTCACCTCCCAACCTCTCCACCCTTCTCTCCTGCCTCTGTACATGGCCTGCTCTGAACCTTCCTCCTCCAACCCCTTTTTTTCTGAGAAAGGGTCTCAATTAGTCCAGGCTAGCCTCCAACTCACTACAAAGCCAAATATGACCTTGAACTTCTGATCTTTTGCCTCCACCTCCCAACTGTTGGAAGGACAGGCATCGTACCACACCCAGTTTATGAGGTGCTGGGATGGAACCCAGGGCCTTGTGCAGATAACTCAAGCATCCACTAGCAACACTGCATCCCAGCTTCCTCCATCTCTCCTCTCCCTGTGGACTCTTTGGCCAGATGCCCTTCCTCCAGTCCCATCTCAGGTCCTTTCTTCCTCGAACCTAGCCTGAGCACCTACCCAGGAGATCTGAAACTTTCTTGCCTTCTAATTTTCAGGGTAGTGAGAGAGGACAGACTTGGTTCTTCCTATTTGTAGTCTCTGTTCCTGCCCAGGGCAAGATGATTTCCTAGAATGACTCCCCTTCAGCTAGTGCTGAGAGACCTCGGCCAGTTCACCTTCCCAATGGCCTCTCATTCTCTTCCAGAGAAGGTCTAATTCTGAGGGCCGAACACCATGATGTCATCTTGAGTCACTGAGGATGGCAGAGACCATTCAGAATGAACCAGCTCCTGATGCGTGTGTGTGTGTGTGTGTGTGTGTGTGTGTGTGTGTGTGTGTGTGTGTGTATGTGTTTTCATGTGCCATCAACTCTTTTAAATAATTACTTTATTACATTTTATATGTTTGTGTACATGTGTATACATGTGTGTGGGTATGATTTGACATGGTCTACATGTGGAGGTCACAGGACAACTTCTGAGAGCTGTCTCTTTCCTTCCACCTTGTGGATCCTTGGGATGAAACTCAAGTTGTCAGTCTTCATGGTCTGGCCTTACCCACAAAGTCATTTCACCTTGGGTTTTGGATTTTTGTTATTGTTGTTGTTATTGTTGGGTGTGTTTTGTTTGGTTTAGTTCAGACAGGGTCTCCCACTGATCTGGAACTCACCAGTTAGACCAGGTTGGTTGGCCAGTGAACATCAGGAGTCCCCTATCTCCACCTCCTGAGCACTGAGATTACAAGCATGCCCACAATGCCCAGTTCTGTGAGTGTTGTTACATTTTCTTGTGTGTGTACATATACCCACGTGTATAGAAGCCAGAGATCAATGGTATGTCTCTCATTTGTTCTCTAATTTGTATTCTTGCATATATGTTGTGTGTGTGTGTGTGTGCGCGTGTGCACCTGTGCATATGTATGGAAGCCAGAGGTCTATGTGGTGACTCCCCTCAGTTTCTCCCATCTTTATTTAATATTTATTTTGAGGCAGGGTCTCTCACTAACCTGAGTTCATCAGTTGGGCCAGGCTGCCCAGACAATGAGCTTCAGGGATCCTCCTCTCTCCACCCCACTCTCCAGGCACATCGTGTCCAGATTTTTTCACATGGGTCCTTGGGGATCTAAATCTGGGTCTTCGTGTTTGTGAAGCTGGCACTTTGCCAGCTGAACCATCTCTCCAGCCCTCCACTTTATCTTTTGAGACAGGGTCTGTCCCTGAATCTAGAGCTCATCTGTTAGTCTGGGTCAGTGAACTCCAGGGATTTATCTGCCCGTCTCTGCTTCTCCAGCATCCAGCGTTCTGTGGGTCCTGGGTCTGCAATCAGGACTTCCTGTTTATGTGACACTTACTTTCCTAACTGAGCGTTCTTTCCAGTCCAGCACCTAATATCTTAACCCTTTCCTGTCCAGATTCTAATATGTTGTCCATTTGTTCCTGTGCAGGGACCTCATTGAAAACACTGAGAATGTTGAACCTGAAGGTAAATTCTGCCAGCTTCCTGTTTCCCCACCTGGCTCTGCCCTCTTCTCCCAAGACCCCACACTTACATGAGCATCCCTCAGTATTTCCACCTTCCCTCCTTCACCCTTTCCTCCCATGTAACCAAAGTCCTCACCTCACTGTTGGAAATCCCAGTCATCTGTCTCCCTTCCTGTCACAGCTTGACCTCAGCACTCCATGTTTCTTTTTCTCTAGGACAATATATGGACCCCAAAGAGAACCCCAAGGTAAGACACTCAGACTCAGGCCTGATGGAAGTTAAAGGGATGTTGAAGAAGGAGGCAGAAGGGTGAAGACCAGAGATGTGGGCAGGACACTCAGGCTGCAGCTGCTGCAGGTGTGGGCAGGACACTCAGACTCCAGCTGGGGCAGGTGTGTACAGGACACTCAGGCTGCAGCTGGGGCAGGTGTGGACAGGACACTCAGGCTGTAGCTGCTGCTTTATGGTGGCCACAGCTGCTGCTTTATGGTGGCCACAGCTGCACTGCTGCCATCTAAACTCTTGTCTCCACAGGATAACAACATCGTATATGCCTCCATTGGCTTCTCAAGCCCAGCCTCTCCAGGAACACCACCCTGCCAACCCGTCCATGGGAACCCCCAGGAAGAGACTGTGTACTCCATTGTAAAGGCCAAATGAGTGGGTCAGGGTGATGATCTCAGAGTCACCTGTGCTTCTAGTAGGAAGACTCCCAGCTTCCACTGATACCCACAGCCTGAGACAAAATCTCATGGGTCACTGATACCCATGGCCAGAGACAGAAATCCACATGTCAGGGCGTTTGAGCTGAGAGAAAATCAGAAATTCCCAGTTCCCTTTTAATCTTCCTCACAAAAATAAAAACAATCCATATAATTTGCCTAAATGAATCTAATTAATAGTCACTCATGTGACCCTTAACTTCTGGCCCTCTAAGATCTTCTCCTCTATCAGGTTTTTCTAGCTGCCCAAGGCAGGGGATGCCCCAAATGCTGGCAGCCTGTCTACACAATGTACACCCACATCTGAGAGGGTAATAACCAGTACACAGTGACTGGTTCCCATGGACCACCACACTGGACATCAGCACCAACCCTAGATAGATGGTGTGAGACAGGGAACTAAACACCAGATGGTCACAATGCTTTCCTAAGGCCATGTTGCTCCCAGGAAGTCGGGGAGCCAAGACTCACAGAGATGCTTTCCTGAAGGTTCCCCAGGCCTGGGTCCTGCTGCTGTCCCCAGCCTCCTATACCCTCCAGAGAAAGCAGGTTGCCATAGCGACATGAAAGGAAGCACAGCCTAAGCAGGGGCCCCAGAGACCTGCTTTATTACCCAGGATGCACAGCTCTGACGTGAAGCATGGAGCAGGTCTCCAACCCCAACATTCAACATCTGCTCAGGATCACTGAGAGGCTGCGAACAGTAGAAGGACCAGAGCACACTACTCCTCAAAGAGGCCCGCCAGAAACTCCTCTGAGCCATCCCTCTGCTGCGACTCCCCTCTCTCCTCCGCCTCTCCAATGTCTTCCATGAGTTGCTCCAAGTCCAGGTCACTGGAACCATCATCTTCAGGGAGGAAACTTGCTGCCTCCTGTGTCAGGGCCTCCTTAGGCCCAGGATCTTCCTTTCCCAATGGACAAGCCCCGAGTGGAGCTGGTGGGGTCGGGCACTTTGATACAGTTTTAATTGCTTTCTCCTTGGGTAAGTTGGTAGCTGAGGCCTTGCTTTCAGGAATCTTAAATTTTTTTTTAGGGCCTAAAGAGAACAAAGGACAAAGTTGATAGTCCCTTTAAGTCAACCTATCCTGATGTTTTACAAGCCAGATTTCTGCATTCTTATGTTTAAAGCATCTGGAAGGATAGTCTTCATGAGAATTCAGAACATGGGCTTTCAGGTCACACCTGGACTCCAGCCTTGTGTTAGCTGTGTGTTCAACATGGGTCGTGAACAAATCTGAACACTTCTGAGCCTTACCTAGTACATTTTTATCTGAAATGTCAAGGAGCTGGAAAGACGGCTCAGCAGTTAACAGAACATGCTGCTCTTGTTGAAGACTGGGTTTCAATTCCCAATGCTCACATGGTGGCTCACAACCACCTGTAACCCCAGTTCCAGAGGATATGACACACTCTTCTGGCCTCTGTGAGCACCAACCATGCATGTGGTGCAGATATATATGCAAGCAAAACACCCATACACATAATAAATTTAAATATATATATTAAAAATAAATATATAAAATGACAAAAACCTAAGGCCCGTTCCATGAGATGGAACCCAGACCTGGCACCGTTAAAGGGTCCAGGAACCTGTGACCATCCTAGGCCCTAAGGAAAATCCACTCCCATCCTCTACTTAATGGACATAGAATTAAAGTGACTCTAACAACTTTACTGCTGTCCCCACAGATCTGTGCGTCTCTCAACCTTGTCAGAGCTGCTTCTCCTTGCAGCAGGTGATGATTAACAGAGTCACTCAACTGGCCAACGGCCTGAGAATAAAATTGTGGAATCTCAGCCCTCATTGGGACATACTAACACCCCTCTACCCAAGGCTCAAGAATCTTTGAGAAAGGGGGGTCAGGGCAAAAGACTGTGTAAGAGCCAGAGGTGGTGGAAACAGTATTTTCTGAACACATCAGGACAGTTGCACAAATGAACTCACAGTGATTGTGACAGCAGGTATAAGATCTACACAAGCTTAAACAGATAAAATTCAGTGTGGAAAGGACATGAAATCTCACAACAGGCTGAGATACTACTGGCATTTTTTAAGAAAGATTTAATTTTATTTTATGTATATTATTGTTTTCCCTGCATGTATATGCATCACATACGGGAAGTGCCCAGGGGGCTCTGAAGAGGATGTTGGATCTCAGGAACTAGAGTCATGGATGGTTGTGAGCTGTTGTGTGTGTGCCAGAAACTGAACCTGGGTCCTCTGGAAGAGCAGCCAGTGCTTGATTTAGCTTGATCACTCATGGGAGAGGGAAAGTCAGTTTTCTTTGATCTATGCCTGGTAGGGCAACTACACTCCAGGCCAGGCCCCACTCCAAGACTAGCTGGACAAACTGGTGAGGGGAAGAAGAAAACTCAAGCTTGTGTGATTAGGGAGAGGAGTGTGAAGAGCATAGATATAGGAGAAGCTGAGGGGTGAACATGACCAAAATACACTGTAAGAAATTCCTAAACTGGGCGGTGGTAGCACATGCCCTCTAATCCCAGCACTCAGGATGCAGAGGCAGGTGGATCTCTGTTAGTTCGAGGCCAGCCTGGGCTACAAGAGTGAGTTCCAGGATAGGTAGGGCTACACAGAGAATCCCTATCTTAAATCTCACCCCATCCCCACCCCCCAAAAAAAGAGAAAAAGTTATCAAAAGAATTAACAATATTAGCCGGGCAGTGGTGGCGCACGCCTTTAATCCCAGCACTCGGGAGGCAGAGGCAGGTGGATCTCTGTGAGTTCTGGGCCAGCCTGGTCTACAGAGTGAGTTCCAGGACAGGTTCCAAAGCTACACAGAGAAACCCTGTCTCAAAACATTTTAAAAAAAAAGAATTAACAATATTATATTTTTAAAAATCAGAAGCTGAGCATGGTGGTGTACACCTTTAATTCCAGCACTCTGGAGGCAAAGGCAGGTATATCTCTGTGAATTCAAGGGCAGCCTGGTCTACAAAGTGAGTTCCCCATCAGCTAGGACTACATAGTGAGACCTTGTCTCAATAACAAAAGTCAGTGAGATGGTTCAGTGGGGGAACCCACATGGTAGAAGGAGAGAACTGACTCCCAAAAGTTGCCTTCTGACCTCTACATCTGCACCATGGCATGCAGACATGCACACACAAACAAAACATGTAAGTGTAAAATGCCAACTATCTAGTAATGGAACCACTGAAAGACTTAGAGAGAACATCATGGAAGCACCAAGCGTCCACATGGCCAGCCCATATCAATAAATGCTCTTTAGCATTGGCTTATCCTTGGATTTAATCAAATCAGTAACAACTAAGTTTGTTTGTTTATTTAGTTATTTTGAAATAGAGTCTCACTATGTAGCTCTGGCTGGCCTAGACTGTATAGAACAGGGGCCTGAAACTCAGAGAGCTGCCTGCCTCTGCCTCTTGGGTGCTGGGATTAAAGGCCTTCCATACTATAACTGGCCACAATCAAGTTTATACAGTATGTTCTAGGTTCAATCTGAGACATGATCTTTCATTCAGAATTTCATTTGTTCTCCTTCTCCTCTTCCTATCCTTTTTTTTTTTTTTTTGATGTTTTTGGAAAAGTGTCCCACTATGTAGCCCATGCTAGCCTAGAACTCATATACAACAGGCCAGCCTCAACTTCATAATCCTCCTACTGCAGCACAAAAGCATGAAGAGTTATAGAATTGCTCAGAAATGACCCAGGGAGAGGAGATGCAGACAAGGTCTTCATTTCCCCATGGCCCTCGAGTCTCTGATCCCTACCTGGATGGTCCAGGTCTGAATTCCCCTGTTCTTTCCCTCCCATAACGGGTCCAGGAGGGACTGCAGACTCACTGCCCAGAGACTTCTTCACAGTCTTCTCTTTTGGAGTCCCGGCTCGTCCTCCTGCTGGGCCTGTATAAGCCCCAGCCCCCAAGCATGAAGAAAATGTGTTGATAGCTTGGCAAGGCAGATGGTGGCCACACATTTTGCTTCTGCCTTGTCCCACATCTCCTGCTCATTCTCAGTCTAGCAGGTTCCCTCAGTGGCTTCCAGCTCTAGCCATCTTGACATTGCTGACCCAGGGTCTTCTCCCCACCAAGGTTCTCCTCAGAACTAGCCTTCTCCAAGAACTCAGCCTTGGTGACCAAGCTGAGCCCTACACCTTTCACCTAAGTCTTTGGAAACAAGAACGAGGCACTGTGACTTCCTCCCTGGCGTCGGCCCAGCCTGTACTCTCAGGTCCTGGAGATGAGATTCAGCCCAGCATAGCTATTGGAAAACACTTACTCTCTGCCTCTGCCCTTCTACCTGTGGGATTTGCCCCTTTCCAGCTGTCTTCCTTACCTCTTGACTTGGTTTTTTTGGTCTGTATTTTAGCTGGCTTGGGTCTAGGCAAAGTTGGCTCCTTCAATAAGAAAAGAACAGAAAAAAGTAAACTGAATCACAAAATTCTTCCTAAAACCGAGGAGGCACCTAGTCATGTGATTCCCATGCAAACACGAGGAACTGAGTTCAATCTCCAGAACACACATAAAAAAAACTGTGGGATGAGTTCAAGGCCAGCCTGGTCTACAAAGCGAGTTCCAGGACAGCCAGGACTGTTACAGAGAAACCCTGTCTCAAAAAGCAAACTAAAAAAGCTGCATGTGATGGGGCACACCTGTAATCCAGTACCAGGGACATGAAAACAGGTGCATCCTTGGGGCTTGTCAGCCAGCCTACTAAATGGACAAGTTCCAGATAGAGCTCAAAAACCAAGGTGGATGGCACCTGAAGAATCACACCTGAGACTGACCTGTGGCCTCCGCATACATTTGCACATACATGTGTGCACACCTACACACACATGCACCTGCACACATATTCTCTTTTTAGTAGAGGGGTGCTAGAGAATAATGGTGGGCTTCAGAAAGTTAAATTTGGTTTTGTTGCAGCCTGATGCAGTTTAAACCTGTAGCAGGACATAGAAAATATATGGTCACCTTCCCATCCTGTTTAGTACCAGTCAATGCAAAGATTGAATGCATACGAAGAAAATTAAGCCAGTGGGGGGAGGGGGTGTAAATTAGAGACTGTGAGATGGCTCAGTGACTCTAAGCCTGACAACTTGAGTTCCGCTGGAGGGACTCACATGGTAGAAAGAGAGAACCAACTCCCTCAAATTGTTCTCTAGCATGCATTCCTACCCCCAAGTAAATAAATGTAATAATTTTTTTAACCAAAAAAAAAAAAATGGTAAACTAAAAGAGAAAGAGAAAAATGCATGTTTCACAGTGATACTAAGAAAAGGGGTGGCATCTTAAGTTCCCACCCAGGAGAAAGGAGTGGGAAAAGCACTAGGGGCTCCCCAAAATTACATGAAGAACCAAAGGAACACAGCACAAATTGAGACTGTGCTCAAGAAGCAATCTCCTAAAGGGCTGAGAAAGTCCCACAGTGAGGAAGGAAAACTCCCCCGCCACCACCCCACCCCTGGGAGCCTCAGGGTGAGGCCAGCCTGTCAGTGCCTGGGCCTGGATGGTTCACAGGGACCGCCACTCTATGCCAACCGCA
Organism: Peromyscus melanophrys; assembly: GCA_902168415.1. Lineage (NCBI taxonomy): Eukaryota > Metazoa > Chordata > Mammalia > Rodentia > Cricetidae > Peromyscus > Peromyscus melanophrys. The sequence goes on along the minus strand of CABHPR010156575.1, from coordinate 886 downwards.
TCCCTCCAGGAATCCCAAGCAGAAATGTCACAAGAACTTTCTCTAAAGCAGCTTTACTTTCTTCTCTTCTTTCTCCTCCTTCTCCTCCTCTGAGTCCTTCTCTTTCTCCAGACAAGACTCGGGGCTGCTGGACTCACAGAGCATCAAATCTAGGCGGGCGAGGGAAAGGAAGGAAGACTATGTGTCCACGATGCATCTGGTGAGGTGGAGGTGATTTCTGGAAATCCATCTTCCAACCCTGCCTTCCAAGTCCTCAGGATGGTCCCATGTCACCACGGTCGCACTCATCACACTCACATACCCTGTCTCATCCTCTCCTGGGTCACAGTCACAAGAGCTCCCACTAGAGAATCTGGAATGGGGAGGGTGGTGCAGGCTTGGGTCCTACAGGGAGAAGGGGGCTCTCCACCCTCCCGCCACCACTTTCCTACCTTTCCCTTCCCCACTGCCGTCAGATCCATTGTATCGACTCCAGAAACCAAACAAGTTAACCCGCTCCTGGGGAACCAAGACACAACAGTGTCCCCCACCACCCTCCTAGATACAACAGTATCCCTCACCGCCCTCCTAGACACAACAGTGTCTCCCACCTCCCTCCCAGACACAACAGTGTCCCCCACCACCCTCCCAGACACAACAGTGTCCCCCACCGCCCTCCCAGACACAACAGTGTCCCCCACCACCCTCCCAGACACAACAGTGTCCCCTACCACCCTCCCAGACACAACAGTGTCTCCCACCACCCTCCCAGACACAACAGTGTCCCCTACCACCCTCCCAGACACAAGAGTGTCTCCCACCACCCTCCCAGGTTATAACAGTGTCCCCCACCACCCTCTCAGACACAACAGTGTCCCCCACCACCCTTCCAGATTACAACAGTGTC
>CABHPR010156574.1:0-41134 GCA_902168415.1 Peromyscus melanophrys | reverse complement strand
GATAGATAGATAGATAGATAGATAGATAGATAGATAGATAGATAGATAAACAGACACACAGACAGGCAACTGACAGATGGAAAGACAGAGAACCAGAGACCAATAAAATCCACACAGAAAAAGTAATCTTTTCTTTCAAATGTTGGTCAGGGTATTCCACGTGACTCCCAAAACAATATAGACAATATATGTAGCCCTTGGTTGCCTCTCAGGAATTTGAAATGGGCCCCTATTGCTGAACACAGAGTACTTTTAGGATACAGGACTCACATCATTGGGCCTGGATCTGGTCTGAAAGCCTCTTTCCTCATGTCTAGCTTCCATAGTTCCAGAAAATACTATCAAGCTGCCAAGGGAGGGAATAAATTGAACAATCCTACCCACATGTAACATCTATGAGACACAACAATTGCCACCATGGTATGATATGCATGAATGAGTAGGAAGTGAAAATGACATGCTGGGAGAAAAGAAAGGGTAATTGACCTTAAGGCCCAGTGGACAGAATAGAAGGGAAGTCCGTCCCAGGACCAGAAACTTAGTACCATGCTGTGGATATCACTATGTATGCTGTGAATGTGTTGCTCTGATTGGTTAATAAATAAAGCACTGATTGGCCAGTAGACAGGCAGGAAGTATAGGAGGGACAAAGAGAGAAGAGAATTCTGGGAAGAGTCAGGAGTCACCAGCCAGACACAGAGGAAGCAAGATGTGAAGGCAGAACTGAGAAAAGGTCCAAGCCATGTGGCTAAACACAAATAAGAATTATGGGTTAATTTAAGTGTAAGAGCTAGTCAATAGTGAGCTTGTGCTAATGGTCAAGCAGTTTTAATTAATATAAGCCTCTGTGTGTTTACTTGGGTCCATGTGGCCGCAGGGCAGAGGGAGTCGGGCAGGACCAGGAAAACTTCAGCTACAGTACCAGAAACCATCTTCTTTGGACTACTGAGGTTTTGGGCCTTAGAAGAAAATCTACTTCTACCATTTGGATAGGGGTGCATAATTCCTAAATGCATTCCTTAATATTATTACTCTTATTCTCATAGAAAACTGTAGCTACCACCCCTCATCAAAGAAGTCTCCCTTTATTGCCAATGGATACAATTGTAGAATGCCACAATTGGACATTCTATAAAAACAAACAGATAATGGAGAGATAGCCCCAAATGAAAAATCTACATTATAGCCCCTGCATCTATGTCTCAGAGAACAACTTAAAGAGCAAGTGGAAGTCTTTGTATTTAATATTTTTTCATATAAATAGTTGTACAAACAAGATCAGAACAACAGCAATATCAATGGACATGTGAGAATTTTATCACATACCACCATTAGAAAAAGAACCACAGGCAACTGGTGGCAGCTGGGAGATGGAGATTTAACCTGTTCCAAAGATGAGTCCCTTTATTGATTTTGGTTGCTCACTGCAGAGTAGACAGAGGTAATCTCTGAAACTGTACAAATATAAACAAACAAAACACAGAGTCAAATTCATCTAGCTGTGTATGGATGTGTGTGCATATGCATTTTTGTGCAGTGTTTGAGTGTGTGTATATGTGTTTGAGTGTGTGGAACAATGATAATCAAAGAAAGAGAGGCTATCAATTTGAGAGTGGTAGGGAAATGGGAAGGGTTGAAGGAAGGCCAGCTGGAAGGGACTGGAGAGAGGAAAAGGAGGAAGGGGAAGTGATGTAACATTTTTAATTTAAATATATTAAAATGTTTAATAAAATTATTGCTAAATATAACGAGGAATTGGGCTAGACAGATTGATAGAAAGGAGAAAATCAGAATTCCAAAACTATAGAGATAAAAGGAATCATCAGCCATTACCCTGGAAGGGTTGCTAGGACAACTGAGCAAAGCCTCAACTTCTCATCAATTAAGAAGTCTTAGACTTTTTCAGAAAGAACATAGACTTTTCTGGAAAGCATATAATTAGCTGAAATGCTCCACTGACACAAGTTGCTAGATTTCTTTCTCATAGTATGTAATAGAAAACTTTTAAGCTAAGGTGTTTCATAGGAAAAACATTTTTTATTATACAGTGTTTAGTGGCTTATATGTTGCTTCTTGAATGCTGAATCTTGTGAACATCAGGAGCTGCATGTGCAGAGGATACTGAACACCAGGCACAAAAGAAGTCATCTGCAAGGCAGAATTGGAGCCTATGTGCAGAAACCTGCCAAGAGCAGTAGGTCTGATTATGAAGAAACTGTCTTCCTGCTTTCCATCCTTTTTGAGTCCTCCACTGATATCTTTAACAGAAGCCAGCTGGCTCTGGAACAATAATGCACTCACTTCTGTTCCTGACATGGTCGGTGAAGTATAGATTTGGCTTTCACAGACAATCAGTTGATTACTGGCCAAGGAGCTGATTGTGCAAAAGGAAATGTTAGGCTGGAAAAAAAACAAGATATATTTGAGAGTATGACTCAAGATTTAAAATGTTCCTGACTTTTAATTCAAATTGAGTAGAATTCAACATTTCTTACCTTGAAAAATGAGTTAACATATAAATGTATAAATATGAAATAGTTGGGGTGCTAGGTTGCAATTTGGGTTACATGAGCATATAAACAACCTCTCAAGGACAACATGTCCTATAGGAAATGAAGGATGTGAAATTAATAAGTTCCTTTCTATTTACAATGTCATACATTATAACTAATGCAAACAAGAGCTGGAATGGTGTGTTTTATTGTTTTAGGGAAATGTGCCCAATATTCAATGGCTTTTTAACTATTACTCAGACCATGTTTTAGTAAAAACAACCACTGACATTACAAGAAGTTCTGTATCCATATGCTGAGGAGCCTTAACTGTTCAGCTTCAAGTATGCTGAAAATCCTTTCCAGCTGTCCATAAACACAGAATGTGCTCTTTGAAGTACCAAGTGTCCATTAGCATGTCACAATGTAGATATCTCTTTCCACAAGAGGCTTGTGGATATGCTCTTAGGTCTACATTGCTTTCTCAAAATACACTGCAATAGCTACCTGAGCAAACTTCCATTGATGAAGAAACTGCTTAGGTTCAGGCAGATTTATTTTCCAGAGAGTAGATAAGAATATTTGATTTAATGTAAAAAGGAATAATTTAATCTCAAATATTATTATCTCAGTGCTGCCTTTGTTAAGGAAGAAGTGAAATCTGTGTAGCATTAAGACATATTGATGGCAAATTCATTTTGCTTCATTGATGTCATCATTTTGAGACTGCAGTCCAGTTCCTACATATTGGGAGAGGAAAGGAAGGAATGGGGATGGGTTAGGAGCCTGGGAGCTAAAAGGGTGCACAGGAGGGAGGAATGCCGAGTCTGACAGGAGGATTTGTGAAGTCTCTAGGGAATAGAGGAGTGGGAAAACAGGCCCTGGTGAATGGCCTGCTACAGGGCTAGGATTGAGACTGGGGAATTGGAATCGGAGGATGTGAGGGAGAGTGAAGATTCCCCACCTACTTCTCTTGCTGCTGTCTACAGCTGGTTTCCATGAAGAAGACTGCCTTTAGTGTTGGTAGCTAAACAAAGAGATAAAGGGAGGTTGGAGGGCTGTACGAAATCTGCATAATTCCCTGGGAATGGGGCCTCACAGAGACCATGAATTTGAAGAAGTGATGAGAAGGGTATTTGGGAGGGCTTGAGGAAGAAAAGAGAGGGGAGAAATGTTGTAACCATATCATAATATCAAAAATATGTAATATTAAAGACATTTTTCTTAAATATTACTTCATATGTACACTGGGATAGGGTGATGACGAGGATGGAGAAATTTGGTTAAATTAAAAAAAAAAAAAACCTTTACACAAATCATAAACCGTTCAGTCAGTTCAATACAGCTCTTTTCAATCAGATTCTTTCAAACCTTGTTATTTTCTGGTTTTCAAATGACCAATGAGAGATGTGCCAAAATACCAAAATAAGCACCATTTTCATGAATTTCTGGCTCATAAAATAGAGTTTTGGAAAGCATACAAAAATATTTTCAATAGATTTTATGTTTAGATTGGCCGCAAATAAAGACGTAAATTCTCACATGTCAGATTTTTTCAGGAGCAAAAATGAAAGGCAGATTTTGTATGCACCTCCAATACCAATGCCTTTCTACAGAATAACTACCCATGACAAAACAACAACCTTTGAAAATTCAGTTTTGGCTATATCAGGTGTCAATGTTTATCTGTTTTTGTTGTTATATATACCAAGGTAACTAGTGAAAATTTTAGATATGTTACTCTCTGACTTTTTGTTTTGTTAAATTATGAAAAAAATAGAAATATATGATATGAGTATACACACTCACGTATGTGTGTCTGTATATAAGAAATAGTTTTGTGTAACTTTTTTGTCTGTCTTACACGACCATGTAGATAGCATCATTAGTCACATTCAGCACATGCTTACTTTCCTCTTTGTAAGAAAAACATTAGAAACTCAATCCTTGCCACCCTGAAACTTCTACGCCAAATACCTCTCCCCTTTATTGTAATACACATGTGGAAAACACAATGTAGGTAACTGAAATAAGCTTTAAATAACGTAGAAAATTTGTAATCCATATGTGTATAGTTATGCTTTGGTCTTAAATAAATGGCTGGGACCTTTTATTAGAATAATATAGTTTAAAGCCTGATATGTCAAGATTTTAAATTTTGAATTGCAAGATCAGGATTTCAAAATATCATGACATGTGAGGGAAATGCACTAAGCTTTTATGATGAAAATTAGTCTGGTATAATCTGAGTTCCTTAGAAGAGAAACAGGAGAACACAAAAATATTTAACAAAGTTACTGTACAAACACAGAGAAGAAAAAACACTACTGGTTTAAAAAAATGGTATGACAGTTTCTTGACAGCAAAATCAAAGGCAGCAACAGTGAATCAAGCTCATAACATGAGTCATTGTGCACCACACTGCCAAGAAAAGTCATTTTCATCGGGTGATATTGATAGACATACAGAATAAGAGCAGTGATAGGAGCATAGTATAAGGAAAGCGCCAGCTCTGCCTGTCCTTGGATAGAATCTCAGAGTGTTCAGTTGTAATCACTGACTTTAAGAATGATATTGATAAAGAGGATGACATTCAGAGCTGGAGCCCAGCATCCTGAACGGAATTGACAGCATGACAGATGAAGCCTCCTTATAGAAATTGTAGATATTGAATCTGCAGATGAGAAGGCTCTAGGGGGAAGTTGAGAGCCCCTCTCAAACAGCCCAAGAGCTTTCATGTGTGAGAGGCCTCAGATTGGCTGCTGATGGCCCTGAAGTTTAAAGCTGGAAGGAAAAGTGGAAATTCCATGGAGTCCAATTCTAGCTAAATGTACAGTAGGATTTTCTACCATTCACAGCTGTCCACATGTACCCTAGGCAGTATCCATGGAGGCTGACCCTCAGTCCATGATGGTTTGCACATCGCTGATAGTATTCAGGCACATCCTGGACAAACACACGTCTAATGTTTTTAAAGAAGGTATATAACATCAGATGGAAACTCGCTGAGATGCCCCAAAGTTCTCCCATCTCTCACTCCTGTTGGAGTCTGCACAAAGTACACTTTTATCTTACTGGATTCTGATCATAGATACTTATTCCAGTAAATATACTTATTAAATGTTGAGGACTTTATTTGATTTTGTTTATAAATTTAATTTGTAACATTATTTATAATTTAACAGTTTCAGAAAGATAAATTTTATACTTGTATATATAAATATTCAGATACGTTTTCATACATATCACACTAATTTATTTCACAATTTCATGAAACATATTGAGAAAGGTTTTTACAGAGCAAGTATTAGCAAAATGTAAATGTCAAAATAATTTTACTGATCAGACAAAAACCATGCATGCCCTGTCATAGAACATATATCTATAGCTGAGAAGAATGTAAGTCATTGACTTTCTATTGCTTTTTGGACTCAAAATCTGAGGCCCAAGGTACTCCTCAATACAGGAAGTGCATGAACGAGTTCAACAACACCATGGTGACTTCATTATTTTGATTTCCTTTCTTCCTGCATTAAATCACTTACTTTAAAGGCTCACTGATATTATAGTGTGTTAAGGCTTCTTCTAAAGCAGATCTTACATTCAGCAAGCTGTTTTGACTCTCAAGGATCTGTTGGTGTTATCTGACACTTCTTTTCCCAGCAACTCCTGCATGTAAGTGGTCTCTGTCACTCAGTACTAAACCATGCACCTCTCACAACAACATAGTGGTCTTACTCTTGAAATGTAGTCCTAGCAAACTCTTCCCTTTCCACTTTTAGACACTGTTGGTTTACTATTTGCCAAGAGCCACAATATAGTGAATCTTTCTTAGTCCTTTGGAGTTGTGGAATAACATGAGAGGCTAATCTTCAGATTACGGAAAAACACTAATACACTTGAATACTCCATCTTCTTGGGTATATTAGGGCAGTCTTTCTGAATGTGTCTTGCCAAATATCAATGTCAGTCATGAATACCGAGTTTAATCCATTTCATTGTATTTTGGTTGTGGAAGGAACCAAATTAGTTTACCATTATTTTCTCCTTCTTTCCTCCTTCTCCTTCCTCCACTTCCTCTTCTTTCTCCCTGCTTTTCTTTTAGCTTTGAGTCTGTATTTTAATTTCATTCCCCTTCCTCCCTCCAAACCCTCCTAGAAACCCTTCCCTGGTCTCCTTCAAATTTATGGCCTCATTTTTTCCTAGGTTGTTATTGTATGCATGTATGTACTTTTATATACATATATAATCCTAAATATAACCTGACCACTCCATATAATGTTATGTATGTATGTGTTTCAAAGCTGACTATTTGGCATTGCACAAGCAGCTGGTGTGCTTTTCCCTGGGGAGGGCCACCTCTTCCACGCCCTGCTTTACCCAGTTGCCCATAGTTCTTTGTGTAGGCCTAAAGACTCTTACTAGTGTTATTTAGCATGTCTTTTGATGTCCTGCTTGTTCAGCTCATGTTTGGACATTGATTTTGGTGACGCTTTGGGAGGCAGCTTTTGATGTTCCTAGGAGATAGTATTTCGCAGCAAACTCCCTGTTCCTCTGGCTCTTGCAATCTTTCTGTCCCCTTTTACGTAAAATCACCCTTAATCTTTAGCTATGGGAAAGTTTTAATGGTGTATACATTGGTACTTGCCTCCACAACTCTACAAATTAATTGCTTGTGGTTTTCTGTAATGGTTTCCCTCTACTAGAGAGAGAAGTTTTCTTGATTACAGTGAAAACTTACGACCCACTCAACATGAAGAATACTATACTTGGTACTGGAAACCTAGCTATCTAATTGGTGCTAGTGAAATGAATCATGGTTAATAGAGGAGAATGTACAACCAATAATTGCATTTTAAATTAGTAAAGCTTTTCAAAGGAAGTTGAAATTGAATAATGACTGTTTCTATTTCTCTAATTTCTCCTGTGCCAGCCTCAAAATTTAATCTCTGTCTCCATATCTTTTTCTGTCTCCGTCTCTCTCTTCCTTCTCCTCTCCTCCTTCTCCTTCCTTCTCCTCTCCTCTTCTCTCCTTCCTTCTCTGCTCCTGGGCTGTTAGCTTACTTAATGATGCTTGACCTTGAGTTTAATTTAGGAGGTAGGTAGATTCAGCACAAATTAATGATCTACAAATAATGAGTAGTCCTTGAGGCATCTCCTATAATAGTATACACCCTGACATTATTGTGATTATGTTTCAATTTGCAAAAACCCAATCTTTAAACCCAATATATAAGTTAAAAATAAAATGAAATTTTAAAATAAATGAACACTTTTAAAAAAACACTTGAGTAGATAAAGCCATACGGGTCTTGAATTTGGGTCCAACTTTGCTTGATTTCAGACAGAGGGGAAGCTTAATTTGACCTACCTCCTTATATACCTGTACCACACTAAAACAAGCAATCAGAAGATGATGCAAACTTATATGTTTACATTTAGTATCTTTCCAAGGGTATAAAGAACTACCTATCTACAAGCTTTAAAATCTACTCAGAGATTTTGTTTGTTTTTGATGTTTGCCTCACTTTAGCATTTACCTTTAGTGGATCCTCCAGTTTTCAATTTTATGTTGTCCAACTCCCGAGTAACAATTTTCTAAAACAAACACATTAAAATTTTATCGTAGCTTAGTTGATATTTAACAGTACAAATATTTCATTTACCTATAATATTTACTCCAAGATTTAAAGTTGAGAGAGAGAGTTTTGCATCCAGAATGCTAAAAAGTGGGGCATTATATGATTCTGACAGACTGCAATGATTTCTTTAAAAAGCATGCCAGGAAAATAAAATCACATCTAACTGAATCCTCTTTAGTTGGTTCATAAATTTAATGGATATGACTTGCTAGCAAAAGAGGGATTATCTACAGAAAGAAAGCTAAATATGAAGACCAAATTATTTTATAATACTTAGAGTATTCTCCTTCAGTTACTTTTGACATTAATTACTAAAGAGATATTGCATTTTTAGTTATAGAGTTAAAAAAGTTCTATGACCTAGTTTCAATGTCTTTATGCATTGTATCAGAAGACACGGCATAAAATTTATCACCCAGGACATGGGAAGTTACTTATTATGAGTTTTAATTGGTTATGTACATAGTAAATATTTCTAGCAGCCAAAAGATATAATTGAAGCTCAAGTCAAGTAAGAATGCTTTATATCACCATTCAATCAGGTCATTGGCTGTTAAAATTTTATGACACAAGGGCTACTTTTAGCAAGCAAATTATGAGGAAAAACTACATAATAAAAATAAATAAGTTAAAATAATAAAAAAGATTTTTTTCCCTTTTATTTAAGTTTATTCTTTTTTCCCTTTCTAGCACTTAGTCGTCAGTTTTATGATACTAGAGGAATCCACAAAATATTTCATCTCAAATTTATGAAAATAAAATGATGTATAGGAACCAACATAGATAGCATCAATATAATTAACCTAAGATAGAACTTGTGAAATTGGCTTAGGTTGGGCCTCTCTCTACATACATAACTACTCTAAGTCTGTCTTAAAAGTTTCTCCCCACACAGTGAACTGTAGCTAGACATCTGTCAAAAATTGTAACTGAACTTGAAATGACTGTACCCAGTGCTGAGTCCATCTTGTATCTGAAAGAAACTCCAGCAAATTGTAGGTGGAAACCTTGTCCAAATATAATCACATACAGCTCATCATCCTAATTGTAGTCAGCAGGGTGTTTTTGAATGTTGATTCATTTAGCTTAGCTGTTAATGTTGCATAATCCATATGCTGGAGTGAAGAATGCTAATTCTACTTTGGTCCAGTTTGTTGCTTGTCCATGAAGCATTTTCTTCTTGAAGAAGCATTTTCTTCATTGAATTATTGTTCTACTTTTTCCTCAACGATATAAATTCTGTCCATTTTTATCATGATCTGCCTCATTACATATTCTAAGCATGCAATAAAAATAAATTTGATAAAATCATAAATTGGTTTCTTAGTCAAAAATAAAAAACATAAAATGGAAACTCACTAGTTTAATTTAAAATTCACTATTCACTAGCTAATTAAATACCTACTGAATACTGACAGTAGAGTATGAAAACTATAAGTATAAAAGGCTAAATCAGTGTGACTGTAATTACCAGGAAACACAGGCATTGGAGAAAACTCAGTGAAAAACAGTGCTTGCCACCAAAGGCTGATTCCATGAATTCAGATCCCCAGACACAGTAGGGGATATGAATTCATGGAATCAGCCTTTTTTTTTTTTTTTTTGGTTTTTTGAGACAGGGTTTCTCTGTGTAGCTTTGGCAGAAACCCTTTTAAGTCCTGTTCATACCTACAGGGAGATGTGAGCTTGGGAAATTTCAGAATGTCTCTGGTAAGTTAGTCTCATTCACTAGAGTGAAAATACCTTGTCTAAGGAGATAGAAAGGTTAACACAAATGCACTGTGGTTTATGTGTGCCACGTACCACACATGAACATGCAAACACTTATACAAACATACACCATTTCTCACATGTGCATAGACACAAACACTTCAAAATAAAACCAACACAGAATTGTACTATTAGAATTTTAATAGGACAATTCATTAAATAGGATATATTCATTCAGTGCTATTTAGAATCATTTTTCATTTTTTAATTAATTTGTATTAATTTTAATAAAATAAAATCTTTTCTCCTTGTTTCTTCTGCCCTTCCTTCAACCTCTCCCATGTGCCTTCCCCTCACTCCCACTCAACTGATAATTATATATACTATTTATATGTACAATTATATATATATATTGCAATTGCATATTGTTATATAAACAATATAACAATAAATATATAATTTATATTGCTTTATAAACAATATAATTTAACAATATATTACATAGCAATAATATGTAATAATACATCTAATTTTATATATTATATGTTGTTTTTACTATTAAGTTTTATTAGTAATCATTTTATGATATACTATTATATATTCTTTATTTATAACATTTATATATAAAACAATAAGATATATAAGATTTATAACAATTATATAAATTGTTCTGCATATGACATATAAATTAATGAATATATGAATACCAAATACTGAGTCTGTTTAGTGTGGCTTGTGTGTATATGGTTTGGACAGTTACTTAGGGGACACATCCCTGAGGATGACAAATTCTCCCTCTTTAGCACTCTTTAGTTTTGTGTAATTCTTTGTCTAGGAGTGGGACCTCATAAGATTTCCCCATTCTGTGTTAGCTTGTCAATTGGCAATATCATTTTTAAGATCTTGTTTAAGCAGCCATATTTTGGAAGTGTCATGGGTATAGTTTCCTTGTCATTTTGAGGAGAAACAATCTCCTAATCCTCAGATTCTTATACTCTCCTCTCTCAATTCCACAGTTTAATGAGTCTTTGCTTCAAGAGTTGTGTTGTAGATATATCCGGGAGCCTAGGCTCCACAGGATTGTTTAATCTCTGCTTTATGATCTGTTGTGTTTTCGTTAAGGTCTATTTCCTGAATTAAGAGTCTCCTTTGATGAGGGATAAATATATACTTTTCCATGATGATAAAAGTAAGATTTCGTTAGAGAGCCTCCATGGGACCGACCTAGGCCCTCTGCATGTGTGTGACAGTTGTATAGCTTGGCCTCTTTGTAAGGCTCCTAGCAGTGAGATCATGACCTGTCCTTGGCACTTAGCTGGCTTTTGGAACCTGTTGCCCTTTCTGGATTACCTTGCCCAGCCTTGAGGAAAGGGTAGGATCTAGGTCCTGCCCCAACATGACATGCCATGCTTTGTTCAAGCCCGCGGGAGGCCTGCCCCTTTCTGAATGGAGATGGAGGAGGAGTGGAAGGGGAGGAGGGAGCATGGGTGGGGTTAGGGCGTGGAGGAGAGGAGGGAGGGCCAACTGCAGTCTGTATGTAAAATAGATGAAAAAATGTTATTTAAATGAAAAATCGAGTAAGATTTAGAATGCTCTTAGGAAGGTTCTTATCTGAACTCTGTGATCTCACTAGTCCCTGGTAGTTGGCCAGATTTCTGGTACAGGTCATGATTTTCCTCCTATTGAGTGGTCTTAAGTCCTATTAGAAAGCTGTTGGTTACCTCCACTAAGATACCGGTGCCACTACTGCACCTTTAGGATATCTTATTGTGCTGTATATTGTGTTTTGTAGGTGTCAAATCTGGGTAGGGTTATTGGCTGCTTCCTTAATTCGGAACTTGTATGTGAATTGTTCTGGAACTATGAAAGCAAATTCTTAGGGAGGATATTCAGGTTATATCAAGATTCAATTTCCCTGTGTCTACAGTGTGGGGTATCTTCAGCAGTAATACAACCTCTGTGAGGTAACCAAGTGCAGTAGCAATGATCTATACTGTTGTGTGCATCAATTGAGCTACCCTGACCAACAATTTGAATGGAGGTTTATCATGCCTAGTACTAGCGCTTTTGTTATGTAGTATAGCTCCCCAATTGTCACCCTCCCAGATTTCCCATTGTGTTCTGTCTACTTAGATTTACATTCCCTCTAACCCTGGGAAACATCTTCGAAGCTGACACAGGCTTAACAGACCTGGAAGCTATTGGCATCATGACTTTGTATCAGCCTCTATAACTCAGAGTAATTAAGTCTTGAATAAGTTCTGAGGTACACTAAAACATTTAATAAGTGAGTATTTATTTCAGTAATTTTATGATACAAATTGAAGTTCTAATGAGATGGTAACACATATGTTGACGATCATACAAGACTTTATTGACACAATCTCCTGATAGCTTTCAGGACCAGAACCAAAAATATAGTAGGATATTTTTAGTCTCCTGAATAATCACTTAGATTGCCCAACTCTGGATCTAATATCATATACTTGTGAATTTCAAGTTAAAACCTTTAGGAATGAATTATCTTAATAGAGTTTGGTTTCTACCACTCTGGAATTAAGAATGTTAAATAACATCTATAGCCTATAGAGATTTATTTGTTCTGTTGTATCATGTACTCTAATTAATGTATTTGGCAAAGCCTTGATTTCTGTCTTTTATTCTGTGACTATAAAAACTTTCATAAAACCATTTTCACACTGGAACATGTCACTGGAAGTAACCTGAGTCCATATTCTTGGGTCATGTTCACAGAATTGTCTCAGAATAAACTCTCACTGATTTTAAGTTGATTGCTGTTTTCTGTCAACACATTTAATTTTATGCCAATTTATTGAGAAAAATCTTAAATGTCTAGTTAAGAAAAAGAGATAAAATGAAAGTCTTCTTTTGTAGCATTGATTTATAAATTTCAGAAATTTAAAATTTGTATGAATATTTAATTTTGTATACTGGTAGACTCTTCATAAAATAATGGGATCATATTTAGGTTGTTGTGATTGACTTGGTCCTTAAATCAATATTCTCTGTCATTTGGCTCAATGCATTTTAATATTTAATATTTTTATAATATTTAAATTATACTTTTAAATTTATTTGTGGGCCTCATTTCACATTGAAAAGGATCTTCTAAAGAACATAAAAACAATTCTTTATTTTACTGTCTTAATTATAAGGTAAAAATAATCAATAGTGTATAATCATTATCTAAGGCTTTTGTCAAAACATTAGCAAAATCTCAGAAAGGCATTGTTTTAATTTCCTTTCTGTGGTTCTGATAAAGCACTCTAACAAAAGCAAGTTTGAGATAAAATGTTTATTTATTGCAAAATTTCATGACCTGGTTCATCATTAAAGGAAGTCAGAGAAGAAACTCAAGCAGGAGCATACAGCTGAAACCATGAAGGAAAGGGGCTTGCTGCCTTGCTCTTGGGCTCAGGCTTAGTTAGTATTCCCAGGCAGCTAGGACCACGTCCCTAGGGATTGGTGTTGTCCACAGTGTATTGGACCCTCCTACATCAATTAACAATTATGATAATCTATGAAAATCCCCACAGCTTTATTTTGTTGATGCAACTCTTTAATCTTAGCTTTCTAATCTGATGAGTCTAAAACATGCCATGTTGACAAAGCCAACTAAGGGAGGTACATTGTGTATAGTAGTACATTTTATTAATGATCAGATTAATTTTGGCAATTTTGTAACTATATCCAGTGCTTTCCATTTACTGTGGGCTATAGTCTTTTTTATCTACATCCTTGCCCCATGAAATCTCTACTCTCTGTACAAGTCTCTTCCCAATATTTGGTTATTTTCTTTTGCTTTTGTGACCCACTGACTTTAATCACTACCATCTTTATGAACATGAATGTGTAACTGTTATTGGAGACTGTTATGTTAAATTCATCAGTCATTAAAAACCTGAAGACAGTGACTACTTGCCTTTGAAATCCTTTAACTATTAATTTCTCCAAGAGGTTTAAGCTCAACTAGTCTCTCCTGAATCCATGATTAGCACGTGAAAAGAGCAGATTTGTGCAAGTTTGGGACAGACACTTCTTGCAGTAGATAATAATTAACAAAGATGCTCAATTGGTCAATGTGTACAGAATAAAATAATGTAGAGTGCTTAGTTCTAAATGTGATATACATTAAATGACACCTCCCCCCCCCCCCACACACACAATGTAAAAATAAAATCACAGTCATAAAGTATGAAACAGGACCAAGGATTTAAGAAACCTCCTACACAAGGAATTCTAGAAATCTGTCAAACCTTATCACATGCCCTGGAGCCCAGAGACTGGGAAAAAAAAAAAAAAGAAAAAGGGGGAAAAAAAAAGGTAAGCTGACTTATTTCTCATACTGTGGTAATGAAAAATATTTTGCCAGAAATGTAGTTCCTGCGCCTGGCAAAGCCAATGCTCCTTTCTACCCGTGCTAAACTACAAAGCCTGCAGAAGAGACAGCAAGACTTGGGGTTATTGGAAAGTAATCTATTGGAACAATAAAGATTTTCTCTCTTCATTTTGAGGTTGAACTAAATCAATTCTTTCATATTTCTTTATTGACTTATTTATAAAATACATAGAAAATCCCTCTCAGTAGGGTTCATAATGTGGAAAGATTGTGAGAGATATACATGAGGGCTAACTTGGAGAATACTTTATTCTTCTACCATTACAGGGCAGCAGCACCCAAAATTCTATCTCCTACTCAATACATGCAAAAATCACAGGATGAAAGGGGAAGGTGGGAATGAAATCTCACAAGAAACACTGACATTGGATGTCTGTTGGGATAAGGAGAGTATATTTTCTTTAATGATGTAACCACTGGTAGTTATGCCACACTGAGTACTTGGGAAATACCATTGAACTTGATGGAGAAAGAAAGGAAAAGAAAAAGTAAAAGAAAAACAGAAAAGAGAAAAAAGAAAGACAGAGAAGGAAAATTCAAAGTTGATTGTGAAGAAATGGGAGATAAAAAGAGTAAATGTAGGAGAAGCTGGCGTTAGCTGAATATGATCAAAATATATTGTATTAAATTCTCAAATTATTAATAAAATATAATAAAAATATTTTTAAATTAGCTTATATAGTAATAGTTTTAAATATGCCCATTAATTCACTTTAATTCTCATTTTTTTTGAGTTTCCTTTTGATGAAATATTTCCTCTGAAATCAAGCAGTTGGGAGAGAAATATATTATTTTTGTACAGGAAAATAGCCACAAAAGTAAATTTGTCACTGGTTAATTAGCGTGTTGTAGAAATTCTTTTTTGTTTGTTTATATTTTGAGATTATAATTTAGAACATTTCTCTACTCCCTCTTTCCTTCAAATCCCCCCATATACACCACCTTGCTTTCCTTCAAATTTATGGCCTCATTTTTTTTCTAATTTTTTTCTTTTTCCTTTTCTCCCTTTTATCTTTTTTATTTACTGTTCTCTCATACAAGACATCCCAGCCACAGTTTCCCCTTCCATCACTGCTCCCAACTTCCCCTCTCCCCCAGATCCACTGTTCTGAGTTTCCCTTCAGAAAAGAGCCAGGCTCCCAGGGATATCAACAAGACACAACAAAACAAGATGGGATAAGACAAGGCACAAGGCTACATGGGGCAACCCAGTAGGAAGAAACAGGTCCCAAGAACAGGCAAAAGAGTCACAGCATCCCCACTGCCATTCTTGGGAGTCTCACAGGAACACCAAGCTACACGACCATAACATATATGCAGAGGACCTTGTTCAGAACCATGCAGGCTAAGCGATAGATGCTTCAGTCTCTGTAAGTCCCCAGGAGCCCTGCTTAGCTGATTCTTCTGGTGTCTTCACCCTTTCTGGCTCCCATGATCCTTCCTCTTTCTTTTCCATGGGATTCCACTAGTGCAGCCTAATGTTTGGCTGTGGGTCTCTGCATGTTGTTATTGCATGCATGTATAGGTGTACATATATGCATATACATATATATTACTAAGTATAACCTGTTGAATTCAAGAATGTTATTGGTACATATGTTTTTAGGGTTGATTATTGGTACTGGACAACCAATTGGTTTGTTCTTCCCTGCAGAGGACCACCTCTCTCATTCCCAACTTCAGTCAGTTGCCTTTTGATCATTGTGTGTGGTAGACAACGGTGTGCTTTTCCCTATCTATTTTGGCATGTCTATTGGTGTCCTTTGTTCAGCTCACATTTGGGTAGTCATATGGTTGAAAATTTGAGTGTAGGCCCGAAGGATACTTCTACAAACACCCCAGAACCTATGGCTCAGGGAACATTGTCAAAGAGGAGGAAAAAAAGATTGCAACAGCCACGAGATCATGGACTTTGCTGTGAGATTATGTCTTAGAAGCTGTAGAGTTCCTATCAAGTAGCTTAAAAGAGGAACAGAGTAGCCTCTTATTTGATAGAGAAAAAAAAAGACAGTTTTCATTTAATCATAAAATAAATGAAAGTTAAAACACAATATAGTCTAACAATTCATTCTTTTCATCTCCTGGAACATTTATTCTGTGTCCAGAGGAGACAGTTATCATAGGGATACTCTTTTGCTTGTTATTAGAGAAACATATTTTTAAGTCACCAAGTATATACCCAAAATATTTTAACTGTTCCCCAAAAGATAACAGTACATTTATATGGAGACATGGAACATTAAATGTGAGGAGACAAAGCAAGCAATTGTAATAGTAAGAAGGTGTTTCTATGGAGTAAATTTGATAGTACTCTTAGTGTCAGTGAATATTAAAGTTAATGGTACAAAGAAAGTGTATGTTGCAAGTGCAGGAGGAAAAAAATGATCAATTAAATTGTATATTTTCAATGAAAGTGAAGTGAAGCTAAATGATGAACACTTTTGGTAATAAAAGTATTTTTGCCCATGGACAGTGTGGAAATAGAATTATTTAGCACCTTCACGCTGACAGAACTGGAAATTAGAAACCAACAGTCATAAAAGAAACTCATACTACGGTATGCAAAGTGAGAGTCCTTGTAACATAATGTGCATTGAAACTGTTTCCTTGTTCATTCAGAATGAGTGCATAAACTTTAAGTATGTAATATTTCACCGGGGTAATTTTTGTCAAGATTTAACTAGCACCCTTCTGTCACCCGAGTAACACCCATGGTGTTATTCAAAGGTGATTTTGAGCACATTTCAGCTTCCCATCAAGGTGTTTATTGTCAGCGCTTCATCTTCCCCATTAAGAAAGAGTTGTAGTGTGCTCTTTTCTACGGGAGGAAAATAATATACAACATACATATAAGTAACTTTGTATATGTAGACTGAACAGGTCATAATTATATGTTTAGGAAAAATATATATTAACAAGAGGCCATTAAATTGCAAAAGATCAAGAAACATTATATCCTAGAGTTTTGAGGGAGGAAAGTGATACATGATGAAGTTATATTATCTCAAAAACAAATTATTTTATGTAGCTAGCATTTTATATACTTTCCAAACTTATCTTGAGTTTTATTCAGTAGTTATAGCTAGAATATGAATCAAAGTCTAGGTAAAAACCTTCCTATCCTATTATTCTAAGAATCATCAGGTTATAAATATAGAATATATATGCAAAATACCAGCTTGTTGTTTTTCCATCAACACAGAGAGAATGAGAGAAAAACACGCAATGTTCCTTTCAATTAAATATTTAACAATATAACCTGCAATATGACTTTAACTAGGGAGACTAAGGGAGGATATCTAAGGTAATTAATATTGATGTAATGTCTGTGGTGCCTAAAAGATATACAGAAATTCAATTTTAGGGAATTCCTCTGAAACAAATGTTCACTATAATTTTTGTGTAAATCTTTATAATTATGCTCTCATGGCATCCTTGTTATTATTTGGTCATGGTAAACATTCATTATAGCATTATAAACTTGGAACGGCTAGAGGAATTGTGGTAACTTGAAAGGAAATCAATATGAACAGAGAGCTACATTCTGATCAGCAAAAAAAGAGATTTTTCATACTTAGTTTTACACAAAACACAACTTTTATCAGGGAATAAAAAGGGGACTTTCATTATTTAATCTACTAGAAACCACACACACACACACACACACACACACACACACACACACCCCTTCTCTGCAGGACTTCCATCTGTTGGAATGGTAAACAGTCACCACCTGGCTTCTGTATAAGATCATTGCTCCCACAGTAAATGTCACAATTTCCATTTCAAAACCATTTTCAGCTGTCTCATTCTGTAGCTGCAAAATAATAAATCACCTGCTATCATGGTCAAAATAAATCCCCTAGCACTGTCGTAATGACTGGAGAAAATACGCCAAGAAACAATCGCAGTGGATTAGTTGCTGTCTATGGGATTGTTTCTATGTGACAAAAAAAGATGGAAGGGTGTTATCAAATATAGAATTAGCACCATTTAGTTTTCATTTCCATAGCAAGCACGTGGATGTCAATTTTGATGCTTGCAGAAGCAACTGAGATTCACTAGTCACCATTGTACTACTGCATTTACCACAGGATTTGTAATTTGAGGTTACCTGGATTTTACAGGATGCCACCTTACACAGATAACGTTTATAAAAAGGAATACCTGTAATACGTGTGAGTTAGTATTTAACAATCTTTAACTCACGAACCCTAGACCACTTCACAGAAACCCCAACAGCAGGTGTGAGCCCTGTTCTCAGTTGATCAGGCATGCCCAAGATACTCCCAAAATATTATTTGCTATTGAAGTTGTGCTTTTGTGGCTCTCAGAGGTGGAAAACAAGTCTGTGTTGCTTAGACACCATGCACTTGAGAGAAAGGGCCCAAAGGAACCCAAAAGGCACCTGCCTTGAGGTCTAGCTTTTATAGTACTCAGAAGCACCATGCAGGCTTCCAAGGGAGATAAATAAACAATACTCCGCACTCCTCATCAAAGGAAGTTCTGTTTGCTGCAGACGTAGACCATTACTGAAAACCACAACTGATCAAAATCACGAGCTGTGGGCCCCATTCCCAACAGATACATCTATAATATGGCTCCTGCTCCTAAGGCTCAGGAATCATTGAAGGAGATGACACAGAATAATGTCAGAAGCAGAGGAACAAGGAGTTTACTGTGAAACTTTGTCTCCTAGAGATGTCAGAGAAGCTATCCCATGAAGCCTCCTAACATGCCTTCTTAAACATGGCGTGATCTACATTTTCTTATCCATTCCTCTGTTGAGGGACATCTAGGTTTTCTTTTTTTATGTTTTTTTTTTAAATTTCTGGCTATTATGAACAGAGTAGTAATGAATATGGTTGAGCAAGTGTCTTTGTGTTAAGATGAAGTATTGTTTGTGTCTATGCCCAAGAGTAATACAGCTGGATTTGGAGGTAGATCAATTCTCATCTTCCTGAGGAACCATCACACTGATTTCCATAGTGACTGTACAAGTTTGCACTCTGACCAGGAATGTATGAGCATTCTTCTTACTCCACATCCTCCCTAGAAGAGCTGTCATTTAATATATTGATCTTAGCCATTCTGATGAATGAAACATAATATCTCAAAGTAGTTTTGATTTGCATTTCTTTGAAGGCTGATGTAGTGGGTAGCCACTCCAGCTTTGGTCTGGAAGTTCCAACCCCCATTGAGGCTTCCGTAACTATCACGCCTACAAGGCGGGGCCAAGGGAGGGCTGAAGACCTGAGATCGGGATGCGAGCTCTCTTGTTTCCTGGACCTGGACGCGAGAGGTAGACCGAGGAAAGTTCTCCAGAGAACACCGCCGGACTGCGCTGCGTCTCTTCCAGAACCCATCATCTACCTATCCCTTCATTTGTGAGTTACGCCTTTAAATAAATCTCCTTTTAACTACGTGGAGTGGCCTTAATATTTACACCAATATCTGGCGCGCTAAGGATAGTAAACATTTTTCAAGGGTGTCCCAGCCATGTAAGTATCCTCCTTAGAAAACTATGTTTAAATCTACGCCCCATTTTCATTGGGTTATTTAATTTCTTGACATCTGATTGTTGAATTCTTTATATATTTTAGATATTATCCATCTATCAGATGTGTAGTTGGGAAAAAAAGAAAAAGAAAACCTTTTCCCCATTCTGTAGGCTGGCTGGTGTTTTGTCCAAAGGAGAATGTCCTTTGCTACATGGAAGTTTTTCAATTTTATGAGGTCCCATTTATTAATTGATGATCTTGATGCCACAGCTAACAGTGTTCTATTCAGAAAATGTTTTCCTGTGCCAATCAGTTCTAGGATATTCCCTACTTCTTTCTCCTCCATTGGGTTTAGTGTATTTGGGTTTATGTTGAGGTCTTTGATACATTTAGAGTTGACTTTTATTCAGTGTGCTAAGTATGGATCTGTTTGGATTTTTCTAAAAGCAACATTTGTTGAGGAAGGTACAATCATTTACAGTAAGGATTTCTGGTTTATTTATCAAAAATCAGGTGTCTGGAGGTGTGTTAATTTATGTTAAGGTCTTCAAATCATTTCCACTGATCAACATGCAGGGATGTAGGGCATTATTTCAATGTTCTTGCTATCTGTTAAGACTTGCCAGGTATGTGGTCAGTTTTGGACAAAGTTCCCTAAGGTTTTCAGAATGAGGAATATTCTAATGTGTTTGGGTGAAATGTTTTGTAAATATCTATTAGGTTCATTTTGTTTATAAAATCAGCGTTTCTCTGTTTAGGTTTTTTTTTTTTTTTCTGGGTGACCTGTATATTGACAAGAGTTGTGTATTGACATCTCCAATTATCAGTGTGTGACTGACTGCCATTATGTGGTTTAAGCCATGGTACTGTTTCTTTTATTGATGTGAGTGCAGTCATTTTTTTCCCACAGTCTTTGTTGCTATGGCATGAACACAAACTGTGTATTTGTTTGTTTGTATGTTTCTATGTTAAATACTTCAACTGACATCCTAAGTTTTAAAATTTTGGACACCGGCATGTGATTTCAGTTCATGTTTCTTCTATTGCATTATTCTTCTCAGAGAGACCATTTTTTAAAATTTTGTTTTTTTTGTTTCATTTAGCCTTTATGTGCATATAGTATCAACAAAATATGACATAAGATATATGTTTCAAACTTAATAACAAATTTATGATCAAGGATAATAAAGATTGATAGACTAAAGAAAAATAATGAGTATGCAGGGGACTTGTAACTTGGCAAGGAACTTTAAATTTCTAAATGACCAGATTGTGTTTTTCTAAAATACTTTGAGAATAATGTTCTCACATGCAAAGCTGTTTTGTTTTAACCTTTGATGATTTTCATTCGATGTTAACTCTTGGTTCAATATTTGTCATTCTTTTCTTTTTTTTTTTTCTTTTTTGTTTTTTTTTCAAGACAGGGTTTCTCTGTGTAGTTTTGGTGCCTGTCCTAGATCTCACTCTGTAGACCAGGCTGGCTTTGAACTCAAAGAGATCTGCCTACCTCTGCTGCCCAAGTGCTGGGATTAAAGGTGTGCACCACCACTGCCCGGCCTTGTCATTATTTTCTGATGAACTTTATTTCTAATTTATTAGAAATTCTTTTCTATTTCCTTTCCCATTATTGCAATTTATATTTAAGAATGTAATCATTTTCTATCTCTAAATTTTGATCTTGCTAATATTAAACACAAAAATTAACCTTTAAGTTAACTGCTCCCAATATTTGAATTAAATTCTAAGTTTAAATTGTTAGCTACTAATAAAAATATCATAGATCAAGTGACTGAAACAAAAAATATTTTATTTTCCAATATTTCTTCTCTTATTACTTTATTAATTCTTTCTCAAATGATACTGTGCAAACCTGATAACTTAGAAAGCTTCTTTACATTTACAAATGCCAGTAATATCCAGATGTGAACCCTGAAAAATACATAATAAGTGGGCAGGCAAAATGTTTTCACTTTTATGATATTGGCATGAGTGTCATGAGAATAACCACTTACTTTGCAGCCAGATTTAAGACATGCCCTACAGGTTGAAACTTACAGCTTACCCTCATTCTCTGGCAAAGAACTTATTATTATATATGCATTAGGCCCTAGGGGAGAGTCTACCTCTATTATTCTGCTGAATGGACATAGCACTAAGCTGAGTCCTCATAGCTAATCATGTTACCTATACCTTACATCACTTGTCAAACTTCGTCAGAAGACCCTTGTTTTTGTAGTAAATGTTAATTAACATAGAGACCCACAACTGGTCTAGGGGCAGAGAAAATTACACTGAGGATTGCTTAACATACAGGAAACCGGTATTACCCAACTCCTCCCCAGCCTCAGATATTACTTTGGAGGAAGTCATAGAAACAGTGAAAGATACAGGGTTGGTGCTTGACTAAAAGAAAATCATGTTTTATGGACACAGCAGGACAATTAAACATAAGAACTCACAGGGCTTGTGACAGCATGTTCAACTACTATTCAAACTCAAGCCTGACAAAATTCCAACATGTATAGGAGGAATGGGAATTAAATCTCACTCCAGCACAGGGAGTTATTGACATTTGGTTGTCTTTTGGAAAGAATCAGTTAATTTTTTAAGGGTGTGGCCATGAACAGGGTAATGAGGCTCCAGTGAAAGGCAATGCTTTAAGATTAAAAGGGAATCTCAAACTGTTCTTGAGGTTTTTTTTTTTTTTTTTTTTTTAAATGTGCAAAAGTTGCATATGGTAGGAGAGGTATGTGGATCTGGAAGGGGTGGAAAAGGGGTGATTATGATCAAATTACATTGTATGAAATTCCCAAAGAACTAATTAAAAATGAGCAAGGGGCATAAAGATGTTGATGGCAAACCAAGCTAGTGGAAACTCATGAACTTTAGACCAACAGCTGTGGGGCCTACAATGGACTGGACTAGGCCCTCTGCATAAGCAAGACAGTGTGTAGCTTGGTCTGCTTAAGGGTTCCCTGGCAGTAGGATCAGAGTCTATTCCTGGTGCATGAGCTGGAATTTTGGAGCCCATTACCTATGGCAGGATACCTTGCTCAGCCTTAATGCAGAGGGAAAGGCTTGAACCTGTCTCAACTGAATGTACCAAGGTTGCTGACTCCCCATGTGAGGCCTTACCTTTTCAGAGGAGGTAATGGGGAGAGGAAGACTGGGGAGGGGAGAGTGAGGTGGGAAGAGAGGGGAATCTGTGGTTGGTATGTAAAATAAATACAAAATTTTTAATAAAGAAAAAAAGAGATAACAGAATCAGAAAAAATAGACAAGTCATAATAAGTATTTTTGTCCTTCCAGCCAGAAGATGAATAAGAGGATATTTCTTCAAAGTTATTTTTGGTTTATAGTCATATACATGCGTGATATACCTTCACATACACTGGGAAGAGAATAGTTACTCAACTGTTTATAGATGGTGCTTTAGTTGGTTTTGAATGGATGAACAAAAGCAATTTCATAAGGTACTATCTTTATAATTAATAAAGTATCTATTCATGCAGCCCATAATCTAGTACTGAAAAGAGAGAATAAGATAATCAACTAAGTGTCCATTTTGCAATTAGCAATATTTTGTAGCATATGATTTCTCTATGAAACAGTAACAAGAAAGCACAGGTAATTTATATTTTGCTCTAAACCACAATTTACTTTCTGCAGGGTTAGTCAAATATCCTGAATTATTTGTATTATTTTGTCTTCAATACACTGTATTTCCTATACTAAATAATGTCAAGACTTTTCACTGTAGGGTTTACATTTGATTTTCTCATATAATAGACAACTCCTAAGGCAATATATAATTTCAGTACATTGGGTTAATGGCTCATAGCTGCTGTGAGCAGTGGGCATGTAATTTTTGATAATGAAGTCTGGTAGCACATGGAATATAAAATGAAAATGACTATGTATAACTAACATAAATGGATGTTTTTATTTCAATAAAGGTACTTTTATTCTATGTAAACCCTACTAATTATAGATGAACATTCAAACCTTCAGAATACTAACTTCCAATAGATATGAATAGTTTTATTTTGAAAAAGTTTTAAAGGTAACAGGGATAATATAATCTGTGTTAGAAGTCATATTTAATCAATGTTTTTATTTGCCTTCCTCTCAATCTCTACTTTTAAAAATACATTAGGATGATTTTCCTTTTCTTGTTTATTACTTTATTTCTAATTGATTTTCTTCCCAATGAGATGTCATGTTCTCAAACCCTTGAAATACTCTTCCTGGGTTGACTCGCTGACTAGAAGAATAAAATCTGCTTTCCTGGCAAGACTGGCCAGGCTTGGGTTGCTTTAACTTCTCAGAGTGTTCATTCACTTCTTCTTCATGATTTTCAGAAAATCACACTACATTTTGTAAATCTGTTTATAGACTTTCTAAAGGTTTGGTTCCGATAATATACCTGGATACTTGATCTGTTTGCTGGACTTTCCCGTTATATTATTAAAAAATGATGTGGAATCAAAAATACAAAGCTACTTTGTAGCATCCAATATAGTTCTATTGAGAATCATAGATAGCTTCAGTGAAAATTGTATTTGGGACAGCGAGATGGCTCCGTGGGTGAAGGTGCCTGCAAATGCACCTACCCACACACAGACACACACACAGACATACACATAGACACCCACAGACACACATACAGACACCCACACACACCCGCACACACACACACACAGACACACATACAGACACCCACACACACCCACACACCCCCTCCACACACCCCACCCCCCACCCCCCCACACACACTCCTTACCACAAAGACGTTGATACGCTAGAGTGAGTGGTTTTTGTCTGTTTTATATATAAAGTGAGAGAAAAATATTAAGGTTCCTAAAATGAAAGAGGAAAGACTAGAATAAGGTTAGTGCATAAATGTGTCATTATGGAAACTGTGATTTTTATCATAATCAAGTGAGTCGAAATCAATCAGTTTAGTAAACTAATTGCCAAAATTACTCTGTTCATTCTAGGTCTTTTTGAAGGTGTGAGGTGTGAAATGTTCATAGAACACAAATATGAACAGTTGGCATTAAATGAGCCTTTTTCCTTGGTGACATTACCAACTCCTATGGTGATCCCGTGGCCTCAAGGGAAATTCTGAAAAGGAAATTTATACTAGAAACAGAAGCACATGTCAAGGATGTGTGAGTGCCATAGACGATGGTTTTACTGATTTGTAAATAGTGCTTTGCTCGCTTCTAAGCTCATACAGTCATAGACTGGCCAGACATCTCCTTGAAGTAAAGCTAACTCAGTGGGTACTGCATGCACTCACACACGTATTTTCTTAATTTAAATTAAATAATTTTTAAAAAGAATCCAAAGTGACAGAATAATAAGCATATGTTCCTACACTTAAAATAAAGCTTTGTATAGGTATTGGGGTTTTGTTAAACATTAGTTTAAATAAATATTATAAGATAGAAAAAAACACAAATTTTCATAAACTTCTCACTCTACTTAAAAATTGAGCATTATCTATAATACCTAGTAGAGATGCTGGATCCACTCTTATTATTCCCTTCCTATGCTTTCATTCAGGAGCTACTCGACAATTTTGATTTTACATCTTTAACATTGTGTCTTCTAAAATAGTGTTTTAAAATATGTGTGTGTGTGTTGTGCATGTGTATGTGTGTTACTATAAGCAGTATTAAATTTAAGTCTTCTCTTTATGTGTTTATTTTTTTAAAATCAGCGTCAGGTGTCAAATGTATGTTCATCTTGTATGAATGAAATTCACTTTGAATGTCATAGGTCAATGATCCCACAAGTCATCTGCCAATTCTAGGTGTGCCTAAGATGATTTTCAGGTGAAAGTACAATCTTATTTCTAATGACATGAAATTAATCCTTTCCATTTGTTGATATTTCTATTAGCCTGCTAAAGCAAAGTCAATGGATAGTAGTCACTGTAGGACAAAGCTAATTATATACTGTTAGAAGTCATCATGGTTATCACTGTCAAAAGCTTTCCATTTGATTTTTTAATGACAACTTTACTGAACCCATACATGAGGAGTGTGCAATGATTAAATGTATCGATTTATAATATATTGAAGATTATTTTTAAATGTGGTTTGTGCAGGTATGACTAGTTTGGGTGAAGATTACCAAATGCATAACTTAACCTGCTGGTGCAATTGATGTGCTTATAGTGATGTTAAACATGTTACAGTGAGATGTGATTTCCACTTAAAACTGTGAATGGCAGTTTAACGTTTTTCATGTTAGAAATTTTACAAGCATTGTATTAAAATTAAAAGTTCAAATAAGTAATTCTGATACTTTACCAGTAGAAAATTTCTCATTTTTAAACAAAGGGACATTTTTAGAAAATTAATAACTATCACACTGAGTTGTAAAACACTTTCCTTGATAGGGTATTAGAATCTTTTTGATATTATATAATGCAACATATCAAATTAACATAAATGAAAATTTATACCTTCTGAATGATGAAGGAATGAGGTTATAAAGACAAGTCTGGATAATAACACATTTGTAACATAATACACACCAACAGAGTTCAATGTAATGGTATAAAATCAATGCTGATAATATTTCAAAATGAAAATTACAACTAGCTTAAAGAAATCACCTTCAGTAGAAATTTGATTTAAGATGTGATGTATTATCTAGAGAAATATCCAAAATTGTGAGGAAAATACATAAAATTATCCACTGCTTTTCCAATAATGAATTTGACAGGACTTCTCCATTGATGCTTTAGCTAGGAAGAAAACTTAAGAACATAATAAAGTCTATAGACTGGCTGTTTGTATTAAAACAGGTACTGAAGAGAAATAAAATACATAAAGCCTTCCATATTTTCTAAAGCATCATTTTAACAATATATATTATTGAGATAGACACATTGAAAATTTTACATTTATTTATTTATTTACTTCTTTGAGACAGTCTGAATGTATAGCACAGCGTAGCCTGGATTTCAATGATCATTTACTATTTATTACCCTTATGTTTTATTCATATGGTAAATAACAATTTGTATAGTAAGCAATTTTTTGTAGCTCTTAGCAATTTTCTCTTCAATTTCCTTTTTCATTTTTGAACAAAATCACCCTCTCCCTCCAATTCTACTCATGACTACAACATAATGATTTATTGCAGTACTCAGAGATCACAGCATAAAAAATAAGTTTAAAGAGTATCAATCTATTGTGGTGATATTTTATTTGGGCCAAAATGTGATATTTTATTTGTATGTTAATAAATAAAATTTGCCTGGCGATCAGAGTGAGCCATAAACAGAAGTCAGGCAGTAGTGGCACATGCCCTTAATCCAATCACGTGGCAGGTAGACTTTTTGTGTGTTCAAGGACACAGCCAAGTGTGTGACACATGCCTTTAATCCCAGTACCAACCATAGAGACCTGGAGGTCTGTATAGACAGGTAATAATGAGGAAGTGATGTGGCTGGGCTTAGAGCCAATGAGAAGGCAGAACAGGAAGGCAATAAAGGCACAGGTCAGATAGGAAGAAGTTCTCTTGTGAAGCTAAGGCGAGGTGGTAAGCTAAGGTTAGTTGGCAGTTATTGCTTTGATCTCTATGGCTTATACCTCTGTATTTAGCTCTGTGTTTCTTATTTAATAAGACTGTTTAGAAATTCGTCTACAGTCTATCTTGCAAATAAATCCAGAACAGCTCCTATATATAAGAAGCATCTCAACATTCTTTTATTAAAATTTAATTATTTTATTTTATTTTTGAGAACTTCATACTTGAGTGTTACATCTACACTAATCAGGTTCTCCTCAAACTCCTTATGTGTACCCTGTTTCAAAATTTTGATCTCTCCTTTAAGTATTATTGTAGCATATGTGTGTGTGTATGTGTATGTATATTTATAAGCATTCATAAATACACAACCTATTAAGTCATTTTAATAGACTCAACAGTTTCGTAACTCTAGGAAGGTCTTCATTTGTTTCTCATTTTTTGTTATTCCACAACCTGAAGGGATTCAAAGAGCTTTGTGGTGATATATTGTGTACCCTAATAAAGTTTGCCTGAAGATCAGTACGAAAAAGAAACAAGGCACATCTTACCTCTAGGACTCTTCAGCCTGAAAAAGCCTCTAGTTCCTGTTTCCTCATGCTTTATATACCTTTCTCTTCCCAGCAGTCACTTTCTCAGATTAAAGGCAGGTGTGCTTCCCAAGCAATGGCATGAGATCTCAAGTGCTGGGATTAAAGGTGTGTTTATATTATATTATATATAATTACATATATATATATATATATATATATATATAATAAACACTGTCTGGTTCTATTTCTCTCCTAGACTGAGTCAATCTCATGTAGTCCAGGGTGGCTTTGAACAGACAGATCTCTGCTTCCTGAGTGCTAGTATTAAAGGTGTATGCCACCACTGCCTGGCCTCTATGTTTAATCTAGTGGCTTATTCTCTTTCCTCTGATCTTCAGGCAAAGTTTATTAGGATACACAATATATCACCACATTGCAAAGTTTATTATGGTACACAATATATATCACTACAAATATTTCCTATGTTTCTTTGTAATGTAAACACACTTTGTAAATAATTTGTGCTAAATAATATTTATACTTACAAAAGTTTTAATATAATTTCATTACTTATTCTACTTTTAGTAGTTTTACATACTTTAAAGAAATTCTTTGTCACCTTTAGATTGCACATCTATTTCTTGTATTTATTCTCCAAGAGCTAATATAAGAGTTTCATATGGTACACACAATTCAAATAATGTTGATATTCACCATCATCATCTCAGGGTTTCAAGCTAGTAGTAAAAAAATTAGTTATATAGCAATCATGGAGGTGTAATTTAAGTTCAATGTTAACTGATTTTTAAGATGCAGAACATGCATTGAGGATTTTACTCAGGGAAGCTTGTATGAAACTCAAAGATTCTTTGAGGCTGGTAGCAGCAAAGGGGCAGTAGCAACAGGATTTATAATGATGAATTGATATAACAAGTTGTGATTTTTCATTGTTTACTATTTTTAGCTTTTTAATTTTTTTGGAAAAATTTTTTTACATATACTACATTAACATCTTTTCTACCCTTTCCTCTGCCTCTAGCTTCTTCCCCTTCTCAAGCCCTCTCAAAATCTTGACCTCTACTTCTTTTGTATTTATTCTCCTTCTATACAATATATCCTAACCACAGTTTCCTCTCCTTCCACACCTTCCAGTTACTCCTCGACCTCCTGTCTCCCCCAGAAATATTCCTCTTCTGTTTCCCTTCATAGAAGAGCAGGCTTCCTAGGGATATTAATTGAACACATTATAACAAGATCCAATAAGACTAAGCACAAACCCTCACCTCAAGGTTGGAAGAAGCAACCGAGTAGGATGAAAGGTGTCCCAAAAGCAGGCAAGACAGAGACACCTCCACTCCCACTTTTAGGAGTACCACAATAACACCAAGCTACACCACCATAACACTAACACACACACACACACACACACACACACACACACACACACACACACGTAATTATTTTATGTATACTTATTAGCCCTCTTGTCTGTAGTATTTAATTTAGCGAGTGTGGCTAGGGTAGATTACAGACACCACATCATTGTGTAGGACTGTTTTAGGCAAACGTAGTCAGAGATAATTGACTGTTGTTGCTTTGAACATGGTGGAGCATCTTTATGATGAGGACTACAGGATGACATTGAGAGTTGAGAGTTGTTACTTCTGACAGGGACTGCCTATGAGTGTGAAGAAGGGAACTCAAAGACACCTAGCCTGCAAAACAATAAAGGATGTTTTTTAT
Source organism: Peromyscus melanophrys (assembly GCA_902168415.1). NCBI lineage: Eukaryota > Metazoa > Chordata > Mammalia > Rodentia > Cricetidae > Peromyscus > Peromyscus melanophrys. Next base: position 11,542 of record CABHPR010156574.1, on the reverse strand, counting down.
AAACATCAACAGGGAAACTAGAACAAAACATCCAGGAGTCCTGTTTTCCTCATCCTGCACTCTCTCCAGTGCTCAGCACACCACATTTACTTTCACTCTGACACTCCCCCCCCTTCCCATTAACTTCAGTTGTTGTTATAACATATTACCATAATCTCAGAACTATGCAGAAATTTGAAAGGGAAGATATGGAACTGAAATTATTCTTTCTCAATACCACTTTCAGATGATAGTGGGGTTTTCTAAAAATATCTACATAATTGTGTTTTCAAAACACTTTCCTGTATTGAAGTGTCTTGATAACTACTGCTCTGGTGTCCTGCTGTTAGTATCTACACAAAATCATTGACTATTACTCCTTTTTCAGTCTTTATATGAGATTGTTGATATCTAATTATTGTCTCAGCATTAGGGGTACTTGTTAGATTTAATATGAACACAGTTGGTGAAACCATCACATGAATATTCATAGCATGGTTACAAATGTATTTATGATAAATGATTGTACAGGATATTTTTATTAAACTGTGCACAAATGATACTTTCCATTTATTCAAAGGGTAAGAGAAATGAAACAAAGCATGGCTGTTAAAAAGAAAATAATATTTTAAAACTTATAATTAGCATTAGAGTTGATTCCCTAGACAGAATTTGGCCTACTTCTTCACCATTAGTTACACACTCAATGTTTGTGCAAATAACTCACTCTGAGAGTTCAATTTAGGAATTCCCTAATACATGTACTATTATTTATTCTGCCTTTTGTATTATAGAAGAATCTTATAAACAGAGAAAGAATCATATAAGCCTAATTGATTAAATGTTCACTCAAATTTATGAGTTTGGTTAAGCAGTGAGCAGTTTGCATACAAATCATCTTGCCCAGCTTGGGTTCATTTAAAGCATCTCTGTAAATATTGCAAATGAATATCGACATTTCAATATTGCAGCATTTTGCTAACACATTATCTGCTAGGAAGAGAAATAAGCAAAGAGGTTTAAAATGAAAAGGGGATGTAATTTCACAAATAACAGTACTCAGTCTCTGCCCATTGAGATTGATCTTTAGTTAATGATTCACGTACCATAGTAGGAGAAAGGAGTGGAGAGGCTAGAGAAACAATAAGACTTGTGTGCGGCTATGGTCAAGCACGTTTTTGTATACTCCTAACAAATCAAATTCAACAATAGGTAAATTCAAAAATTGGGTATCTCATGAGCAAATAATCAAACACAGTGCTTCAACACCAACCTTACAATCAGTGGACAAGAAAGAAAAAGTTATCTTGTCCCCAAAGTGAATGTTTTCTTTATACAAATCATTCGTCTTAATGAAATAGTTTCCTTCACATGCACTACAGAGGTGCTAGTGGTGAGCCCACTTCTTCCCAGCATCTATTATTTTTAGTCTTGGGTCTGCCTTGAACATCCCTTCCTTTGTGTTTGTCTCGTAACTAACACATTAATAAAATACGTAGCGTTAGTTCTCTGAGAGTTTCATGTGACGTCCTTTAACCCTCTTCATTCTGTCTGCTAATTCTCCAACTCAAAACCACTTCCCCACACACCTGATTTTATGTCCTTTTTCTTAATTTTCCAAGACTGATTTGTGATGCTAAGTGCACTTATAGTGTAGTCTTCAACTGGAGAGTGGCTCACTTTGCAAAGGCTGCCTTCTAAGAGAAGACTCCTCCCTCTGTTTCCCAGCAGGAAACAATTACCAGTAGTTCCAAGGCTTGGGATGGCATTGGGTGCACAACTCATTTCTTGTTGGGATTTGCTCTGACATGGGCTTGCACATATTTTGTACATGCTGTTGCAATTACTCTGATTTTACATGTGCCACTGTCCTGCTGTGTCAAGAAGATGATGATCCCTCGTGGCTCACTCTTTTCAGTTGGGGAAGAGTGATAGAAAGGATGCCAAGATGAATATTTTACCAACTTTTTGATTCCACAGAATTCAATTAACACAGACTAAAATGCAAAGACCAATGTGTCAGGGATAGCCAGAAGGAGTTCAGAAATAAGTGCAATGAGAACTCTGGTGTTAATTACAATGTTCAAGTAGGTTTCACATAGTAGCACAGATATACTTAAAGAAAGAAAGAAATATATAAATAATTACCATGAATACAAAGACCTCTTTCTTTTCTCTTGACTCATTATAGTCTTTTCCCCACAAATTTTAAGAATTTTATTTTTCAGTCATCTAAATTTTTAATTTCCAAATATGTTAGAAGATCATTAACTAATAAAAATGTTCTTTCAATTTGTGATTCATATTTTTTACAGGAAAGGCACAGAAAAATAATCAAGAGAATAATCAAACAACAAAACAATATATATATGTAAATGTCAGATTATTTCAATAATTTCATTGCTAAAGACTACAAGGTAAATAATGAAGTCATTCAGGGCATCAAGAACGTCCTTGGAATGGGTTTTGTCATTCCCGGCTGAATAACATTGTAATTTTTTTTGTGCTAACTTTTGGATCCAGTGCATTAATAGATGATTGCTTGATCAGACACACATGAACACACATGATTCATATTTTTGAAACTATTATTAATATTAAGTAGCATTGTAGATCTGATCTAATTTTATATTTAAAAAGTGCTTTTAAAACTGCAATAAATTTCTTGATTTTTCTAGGTAACAAGTTAATAGTATTTTTTAAATGTTTTATCTTCCTTAATAATGTTTAAAACCATCATAGGAATGAGATAAACACAAACTACTTATTATTACTTTGTAGACCATAGAGTTTATAATGGCTACAAGGACTTGTAGAGGTGCTGAATTAAACTACGTCTTTTCATTTTTAGAAATGTTAACTCCTTACAAAGACTGGCTTTCTCTTGTAATCTTTCAACATGAAATAAAACAAGATGACAGACTTTTATTGAGATTTTACTTTCATTACAACTTCTCTCCTCTGTTTCCTTATTTCAAACACCCCATATATCTTTCCACCTTCTCCTCCATATGTATGACTTCTTTCATCAATTGTTATCACATGCATATATGTATTTGCATATATATATATATATATATATATATATATATATATATATATCCCTAAATATACCACATTCAGTCCACATAATGCTACTTGCATGTATGCTTTTAGAGCTGACCACTTGACACAGGAGAAACAACTGATGTGATCTTCTCTCTCACTTCCAGCTTTATTCATCTGCCTGGGGTTCTTTGTGTAAGGCTTCAGGCCTCATGGACTTTTCCCCATGTCTTTTGGCATGTTTGTTGATATTTTCTCTGTTCAGTTCATATTTGAGCTTCGTGTTGGTGAGACTTTATGAGCGTAGCTTCTGATCTTACGAGAATACACAATCTCACTCCAAATTCTCTGATGTTCTGGCTCTTAAAATCATTCTGTCCCCTTTTCTATGGTGTTTCCTGAGCCTTTGGTGGAGGACTGTTTTGTGGATTTATTTCTTGGGACTGGACTCCACATCTCTCCATATTGACTTACTTTCCTTCTTTGCAAAGTGAATCTTCTGGGCAGAGAAATTAACATTACACTTATAAAAATTGCATGAGAGTACTTTTACACACTTCTATTGTATGACGAATCAAACCAGTAAAAGAGGTAACTTTCAGTAAGTATACTGTGGTGTGGGTAGAGTATATCTGGAAGAAGCAATGTGCTAAAGAGCCCTGCTATTGATCGATCCTCAACCTGAACCTATTTCTAGGCTTGGAATTAAATACTAACATATATATTAGTACATAGAAAGTATATACTACATATAACTATAAAAAATTAATATACTATATATAATTTTTAATATAAGAAATTTTTCATAGTAAGATCTTAACTGGCTCTTTTGTCATAAACTTCACATTTATAGCTTCCTAGGTACTCTCAAATTTATGTATCTTGTGATCAGTGTTTGTGGACACAAATTAATACAACCTTTCATTGCTTCATCAAAATAAATAACAGTTCTTTATTTAATGGTACTTATTTGGACCTAAGTGTATTTACTTTACCAAAATAAAATCTACTCTTGATTGATGCATTGGAAAATACAACAGAGGAGCTGATACTAGTTAGTAAGATAGAAGATTTGACAATCTAGAAAAATAAATAATATATTCAAAAATTATGGGACAATTGTAATTTAGTAGTGTATTTTGACAATGTATAAAGGATGGTTAGGAAGTTGCTGATCTAATTTGATATAACCAATATAAGAAACAAAATACAAGCACTTTACGTGCTTAAAGCTCTTGTTTTTGCTCACCATTTTGAGCACGTTTATCTGATCAATGTATTTTCCTCTTGGTATCATTCTTGTTCATCGACAGCTCCAAGAACCAGGCAGTGAAAATTGCCTGATCAGATACCCAAACCATCACTTCTGGGAAACCCATCAGCATACTATTCAACTTATGGTCTTGCTGCAACAAGTAAACAACATGAACAATTTTACAGAAGCCTGAATTTGAAATGCTTATAAAGTACCCATGCGCCAGACTTTGGTGGTGCACGCCTTTCAACTCAGCACTCGGGAGGCAGAACTAGGCAGATCTCTGTGAGTTCGAAGCCAGCCTGGTCTACACAGCAAGATCCAGGACAGGCACCAAAACTACAGAGAAACCCTGCTTCAAAAAAACCAAAATAAACAAACAAATAAATATATAAATAAAATAACATACAATTGATATCATCATGAATCATCACTTTATTTCCATAAAAGAGTCACACAAAATTCCAAGAATCTTTAAAAGCATAATAAATTGTTTTGAAGTTATAATTCAGAATATATAATTAATGATCTTTTGGAGTAAATTATAAATATAAAATTGGTTTCTGATTTTATTATACTAACAGAAAGACCAATATATTCTAGAATTTTGAGGCTTAACTAATTAAAGATATACTACTAGTTCATATTACAATCTGTTTAATTTAAAAAACTCTGTTTATAAACATTAAGATTGTTTTTAGTCTCCTTCTATGGCAATTAGTACTTCAGTGAAGTACAAAATGTGCTATTTTTTATTTTGAAAATAGTTCCTTAAATTTAAATTTCTGCAAAAAAAAATGTAAAAGTTTACTGTGTATTACTAGTTTCCTGTCATGTACAACAGTAAAAGGAGAAAATGTGTTCCTCCTACAGCCTCAGCGGAATATGGTATCATCCTTTCAGAGTTTCGGTGACAGAGGCTGGGAAATGGTATTATTTTTGAAAGCCAAGACTCAGTATGATGATTGCTTACTCTACACTACTCTGTAAATCATTATGATTTTTTTAAGGTTACGTATTTTTAAATATTTTATGATTATATAATTCAATCTCCATCTTCTTATTTATAAAGAATAACATATCAAAACATAGGTTGTTTATTGTTTTACACCTCTGACTACAGAGAAGTCTGTATGTCCAGACTGGCATTCTTAGTATACACACTATAGTGTATACTTGTTTAAAATTAGAAAGGAGTTCCAAATGCAGTGGTGATATTCTAGCAGCAGTGTTTTGCTCAAAGGGCCATATGGCTCTAAATCCAAAAGACAATGACCATTGCAATCCTACATCTCCATTAAAACCCTTCTGAGAACAAGATGCAGGTTGTGGGTTTTATCAGACCTTTAAAAATACTTTTTCATCCTTCTATAAGCCTTTGATAATTCAAATAAACTTAAAGCTTTCACTCTGAATGTTTCCTTTAAAAGCATCTTAGAAATCCCTTTAACTCTTGAAACATAATTTAGAGTAGTAATTTTCTCCCTAATGTGTGATTGACCTATAGGTAAATTGCTATTTTATTTGTTGTAGATAATTTCAACTCTTATTGGCAAGAAATCTATTTCCTTTAATGCTACAGATCTTGATTGTTTTGTAACAACTAGCATGTATGGTGGCATTGTGTCTACAAGGCAAACACAGCCTTGCCCAGCATGGCTGTAAAATATTAACTTACTGCTTTCAATAGGTCTGTGTTGCCTTCCTTTGGGTCTACTGTAAGTCAAAATGTGCTGAGAACATAAAGGCCTGTTTTCTGTTCCTGGATCTTTGTTCGCTTTCTCCATTATGAGAGAGCCTATAATTTTCAAAGTATTTTATAGGCTCTCCTTGGGGGTGAATTCAGTACACATTCACTGTGTTATCAAAACTTAATGCTGGGAAGTGAAATCACCATTTCCATGGTAGCATTATTTCTATTTCAAAGGATCAAAGTAAAACAATATATTTTCTGTTTTCCTTCATTGATGTATTTCTCTTTTGTTTCTTTACTGCAAGTCAGATGTTTTATGTGTATCATTTTTCTTTCACTCAATATTTTAAGATTAGCATGATTTGCATTCTGAAGCTAGGAATGAGACTTTGAACAGTAAAGGGACTTGTTCATAGTCAGAGTGCTGAGATACTGATGAATAAGTGAAATTTCCTGAATGTCAATGACAGACAGAATTGCTTTTCCATGCCAGAGACAATGGCACCATTCAGTTACAAACCAACTTGTAAACATTTTTTACCTCCTTCATTTAATTTTTATGATACCTGGGAAGTGAAATTGAAAAGTCAGTGGTATGCTTGTGTCTGTGTGTATGCATGTGTATACATAATCGAGAGGAAGACAGATACAGAGACAGAGAGACAAACATAGTTTATTATGGTTAGTTTACAAGTAGAAAGACTTCAAACTGTCAGGAAACAAAAGATGTCATTATTCCTGTAAAGAATCATTCTCAATTTTAAAGAGGATAAACTGAAAAAAGATTGTGTGAAATTCCTTTTAAACTAATAATGTTATCACCCACAATATGCCAATGAGTCTAATGCTAGCTCTAAAAATCTGTACGATGGTAATAGCTGAATACACATCATAAAAACTTATATTCATAAGTTTATATTTCTATTATACAGTTGAATATACATACACCATGCATAGATAAAGTAGAAATAGATATTATATAAGTATATAAAGGATACAGGCACAGACACAATTGTTTAAAAAAAATTGACACAAACTTAACAACATCCATGTGAGCACTGCAGTGTTCTGGAAGGAAGAGAGTTAGAAATACCTCACTCTACACATGTGTTGGTTATACATTTATGTAGACATATAGAAATATCATGATTGTCCTTCAGTTCACCATCCTTGGCATTGAATGTCAGTAAGCTCTTATGAGCCATAGGGAGACATATTTTAATTCAGGCTATCTCAGTAATACATCTACAGAAATAATAGATATCTGTGTGGAACACAATTCTGATTGAAACACGCCTTTATTAAGTCTCTATAATGACTTCCAATATAATTTAGAGTACTACTGAAATCAGCTTTGTTAATATACTTGTTTTATAAGAGCAGCACTAAACATATTCACAGTCGCAGGAGGAAAATAGTGTACTCAACTTGACTACTGTAAGTAGCACTGCATACTGGATATTACATAAAAACAGAAAGTTATTTATTTTCCTTCTGGAGGCCAGGAAGACCAAAAGGAAGCAGTTAGAAAGTTTTAGGTCACAAGAGGATTATATCTTCTACTTGTGTAGCAACTTCTGTGTTCTCACATGGCAAAATGAGAAATCCCTCTTTTAGTCTACTAGAAGAGGGGCCTTACTTCACTTACTTCCTAAAACAGACCATCCAAAAATACCAGTCTCCAAATGCCACCAGCCTTAAAATTCATATATACAAGATATAACTGTGTAGAGACACAACCTTAGGAGCAGATCATGAAAGAAACTAAACTACAGAGTAAACTTAATTCTCAATGCGTGAAGATGAGAATATGTGGGGAAGTAGAAGACAGGGACAATGACAGGCCATGAGGGAAATGTGTAGCATTAGCTCAGTTCATCATTAAATTTCTGTGTTAAATGTGTGTGTGACCTACTCCCTTTATGTACCTGACTGACATCTCCCACAACATATCTTTCACTGTCTATTCTGACTACAATGACAACATTTATCACCACCAAATGTCCCAACCACACAGCTTCTGGTAGGCCTCTGAGGTTGATGGATTCACTCATCTTTTGCCAAAGATACTTTATTGTGACTGAAATTTAAAGTGAATTATTGTAAACTATAATCTTTATTTTGTGCTATAGAACATCAGAGCCTTATATATTTACTATGTACTATCTGATTAAATCAAAAATATGCAAATATTCTTTAACATCATCCTAAACAAGATAAGAAGCACAAATAACTGTTAATGTTTTCATGTGCCTATTTATTTATTTATTTTTACTTCCTTTTATCTAATAATGTAACATTCAATATGAGGTTTGATTTTTAAATGAAATATTATTTTGACAATTTAAATTGGACAATACTATGCTGTTAATTCTAAATATCATATTTTACCGATAATTTTTAGAATTTTTCCATTTAGCATAAATAAGACACCATGAAAAACAATGTGAACATTTACCTCACGAAAACCCTATGGAAACCACTACAGACTTTTCTCCTATTGTGAGGAAGACTATAAAATATAAAACATTTCTTACTGAAGTGAAATCATTCAGTGTTTAACCATTTGTAAATAGATTATTTCAACAAACATATTGTTAATTAAACTATCCCTTCTTTAAATATATATATATATATATATAATATATATATATATAAAACATATAACTTTCTTATTATTACTCACTGATTGATGGACATAAGCTGTTTGCACAATTTAACTATCATAAGAGATGCTGAATTGGACAATGAAAATTGAGTTGGTAGTGAAGTGGGGAGAATCTGAGAGGTTATGGGGGAGGGGGAATGTTCAAAAATGCCTATATATTATGGCTTCCAGTATAGTGTTTTTATGGGATTCCTGAGTGTGCAAATGTGTGCTTGTCTGTTTCTTGGGCCTTTTCTTGGGTTCTTTTGCTTGTTTGTTTTACTCTACTGTGATGTGTTAGTTTATTTTATCTTATTATGTTATGTATTTTTATTATCCCTGAGAAGCCCGTTTCTTTTCTATTGACAGAAAGGGTTTAGATCTTGATAGGAGGTAAGTACCAGGGGAAGTACGAGCATGGAGCCTTTATCAGATGACTATATTACATGAGAAAATTGTTTTCATTAGAGGAAAAACAATTAATTTTCATCCTGTTTTGGAGACATAATACATTTATATGCTTACATTTTGATTATAAATGCTGATTACCAGCAAGGACCTTTTAAAAAGAAATGGACCTGAATTCTGCTCATTCCCAGCTCTCTATTTTAAAGCATTGCTTAGGAAATGATATTAATCTGATAGATCCTAGTAAAAACATAGAAGTGAATTTTTCATTAAGTGACAGCAAACATAAAACCATTAAATCTTCCATGTTTCAGAAAATTATATAAAAGAAAATCTTTCCTTCTGACTTTGTAACTGTAATTATTGTTATCTATAGACACCTAATTCTATAGTAGTACAGTAGAACTTTTTACTATCTACTTGTAATTTTTTTTTTTTTTTTTTTTTTTTTTTTGTTTTTTGAGACAGGGTTTCTCTGTGTAGCTTTTTGCCTTTCCTGGAACTCACTTGGAAGCCCAGGCTGGCCTCGAACTCACAGAGATCCGCCTGGCTCTGCCTCCCAAGTGCTGGGATTAAAGGCGTGCGCCACCAACGCCCGGCCTACTTGTAATTTTTTACCTTTTTTATTTTTCAATTATTCCTTTATGTCTCTTTAATCTCCCAAAATCTGGTAACCACCAGACCACTCTCAATTTCTTTAATACCATTTTTATGATTCTCCATGTTAATGAAGAAATGTGTGTATTTTAATATAGTATTTATCTATACTGTATTAATTAACTTAATTATCTCTGTGACCATTCATTGTATGGATTGCTATCTTCTTGTAGTCACCTTTAGTTTCATTGCTTATGTGTACCAGAATTTGTTTTTCTATTCTGTAGCATGAATCTCTAAAGATCTTATTAATAAAAAGAAACCTGGAGCCAGGTATTGGGGTAAATACTTAAAGATCAGATAAACAGAACCAGCCACAGCTAACCTCGCCTCACCAATTTCCCAGCTGATCTTGTTTCCTCAAACTGGAAGCCTCTGTGTCCTCATCGGAATGGATGTCAGCTGAACTGCTGCTCAAAAGCCGAAAAGCTTAACCAGGATCTAGTTCCTGTTTCTCATGCCTTATATACCTTTCTGCTTCCTGCCAACACTTCCTGAGATTAAAGGCATGTGGCACCATGCCTTGCTGTTTCCAGTGTGACCTTCAACTCACAGAGATCCAGACGGATCTCTGCCTTAGCATTAGGAACACTAGGATTAAAATTGTGTGTGCCACCATTCTCTGGCCTCTATATCTAGTGGCTGTTCTGTTCTCTGACCCCAGAATAGTTTATTAGTGTTCACAATATATTGTGGAACACAATTTCACTATTCATTTGTTTATATATGATCTTTGATTTGGGGAGCATTCTTAATAGTTCTGTAATAAAAATTGAGTACAGATATCTCTTCTATATATTAACTGTATCTCCCTTACATATGGCTTGAAGTAGGTATATCAAAGAGGTCTTGATATCTGATTCCTTGAAGTTTAGTGCCAATCAAAATTTTATTGAACCTCTTAACCATGTGTCCCTATTTATTATATCTTTCATACTTATGTTTATTTCTTTTGTTATTAACTTACTGACGTTGCATTTTACCATATGTATTTTGTAATTTATAGTGTTATTTATGAATTTAAAACATGAAAATATTGTGTCACAGTCTGAAGATTATCCATGTTAATTCACTGAAAGTACAGTGGTATACAGTGTTATGGCAGCTCATGTGTCTAGCGTTTTAATTAACATTTTTATTGATTTTGTTCTTAGGAAATTTCTTAGACGTACATAATGAATTACGGTTACCCACTCCCTCTAATCCTTTCTTGTCACCTTTGCAAACTTAAAACCTCTACTTCTCATCGGACCAGGACTCTTCTCAGGCTCATGACTTTTAATTTGTTTTATGACCCATTTAGCTGAACCAGTGACATCTGTGCTTCCTTTGGACTAAAATGCCTACTAAATCCAGTTTTGTCACAACTGTGTACTTCACTAAAGGAATAATTTACTGACCCCCAAATCTACCATCTGCAAATAGTCCAGTGGTTCTCCCATTCTCTTGCAAGTCATTCATTTTCTGTTTTCCAGAAAATGGTATTTCTTCTACTTTCTGTGTTTCTTCAGGTTCTTGTATTCTTTCCACCCTTCTTCTGCAGTATTTTCTGAGTCTTAAGAGGGTTTTTAGGAATGTCTTGTTTAAACTGATCCCCCGGTTGTCTGTTATTCCTGGTATATTGTGATGCTGTGGTCTCTTGGTGTTCACCTCAGTTCATGGCAAGCGGGGGAGTTTGTTTGTTTGTTTGTTTCTGATTTAGGAAGGTGTTTTTAGAATATTTACCAGATTTAAATATATATATAATGTACTGATGATAAGATCTACATTGAATATGTTCTTGTTTATGGAAGAGGATAATGCATAAAAAATGTCACTGTATACATGGATACAAAGGGAATCTTGAAGATAGAAAAAC
>CABHPR010156573.1:17259-50402 GCA_902168415.1 Peromyscus melanophrys | reverse complement strand
CACACACACACACACACACACACACACACACACACACACACACACACGGGTGGAGCCGAGTGGTGGTGGCAGCGGCGGTGGCGCACGCCTTTAATCCCAGCACGCGGGAGGCAGAGGCAGGTGGATCTCTATGAGTTCGAGGCCAGCCTGGTCTACAAAGAGTTCCAGGAAAAAGGCGCAAAGCTACACAGAGAAACCCTGTCTCGAAAAACCTAAATAAATAAATAAATTCTACTTGTGGGTTTGAGGCTCTATTTTGAAGATATTGGGGATCTTTAGTAGATGTTTGAGAAGAAAAGCAACTGGGTTTCTGCTTTGTGTGAAAACATATGTGCTATGGCTTAATTAATGGGCTTAGAATAAATACGTTTATTTTGAGGGCTACTAAGAGGCAGTGGTGGTGGGTGACAGAGGAGAGGATAAGTTGGGAAGAATAGGTAGACTATGCATCCTCACCACTGTCTTTGTTCTCTCTACCTATTGGGTTTACCATTCAATGTTTACTCTTTATTATTGCAACAGAAACCCAGAGGTGTGCTCAACGTATCTCAAATAGAAGGTAGACTGGGAAAATAGTGACTGCTTTTACTTTTTAGGTATTTATGGATTCATTCACCAATCTGTCTGATCTTGTAGAGGACTCGACCAAAGATCTTACAGTTGTTAGGTGAGCACTCTCTCACCAACGACTTTCTCATCTTCCCAGATCTGACATACATTTTTTTAAAGTTATTTTTCTCTCATACAATACATCTCCATCACAGTCTCTCCTGCCTCCACTCCCCCCAGCACTCCCCACCTCCCCTTACCCCCAAATCTAGTCCCCTCCCTACCTCTCCCCAGCAAAGAGCAGGCTTCCCAGGAACATCAGCCAAACACAGCACAATAAGGTACAATAAGACCAGGCCTCCAAATATGATGGAGTTGGTGACTGCTGGGAAAAGACCACAGACTCAATCCAATTATAATTAAAACATTTATTGATTAGTTACTGGCAGAGTGAATAATCTGTGAGCCAAATTTGAGAATGCCATCAAAAGGGGGTTTGTAATTATAAGAAAAGTGCTTAATTCAAAAACTGTATTTTTTAAGACTAAAATTTTACAGAGATTAAAGTGTAAAATCCTAATCTTACTAGAGCTGCTAAAATATTGTAAACGATTAAAGATAATTAGGACATGCAAGTTAACATTCAGTCACCTTATAAATGATCAAGTTCTTTAATGTGCTCAAAACTATGCTTGTCATCATGCTAAGTACATGCTGTTTCGTTCTATTGATGGTGTCCTTTGCCTTACATCACCTCTTCGCAGTTTCATGAGGTTCCATTTATTAACTGATGATCTTAATGCCTGCATTGTGGTGTTCTGCTCAAGAAGTGTGTATAGGTTGTCTGTTGAGATCTTTGATAAATTTGGACTGGAAATGTGTGCAGGGTGATAGATATGGATATATTTGCATTCTTCTACATGCAGACATCCAGTTAGAGCAGCACCGTTTCCTGGAGATGCTGTCTTTTTTCCATTGTGTATTTATGACTCCTTTATCAAAAATCAGGTGTCCATAAGTGTATGAATTTACAACTGGATCTTTAATTCTATTCCATTTACCAGCCTGTCTATTTTTATGCCAACACCATGTTCTTTTTATTACTATAGCTCTGCAGTACAGCTTCAAATTAAGGATGGTGATACCTTCAGAAATTCTTTTATTATTCAGGATATCTAATTTAGCTATCCTGGATTTTGTGTTTTTTTTCATATAAAGTTGACAATTATCCTTTCAAGGTCTGTAAAAAAATTGTTGGAATTTTGATGGGGATTGCATTGAATCTACAGATTGCATTTGGTAGAATGGCTATTTTTATTACGTTAATGCTTCAGATCCATGAACATGGGAGACTTTACCATCTTCTGATATCTTCTTCAATTTCTTTCAAGTTTTTCACTTGCTTGGTCAGAGTTACCCCAAGATATTTTATATTATTTGTGGCCATTGTGATGGATGTTGTTTCCCTGATTTCTTTCTCAGTACATTTGTCATTTGTATATAGGAGGACTACTATTTTTTTGAGTTAATTTTGTATCCAAGCACGTTGCTAAAGGTGTTTATCATCTGTGGGAGTTCCCTGATTGAAATTTTGGGATTGTTTATGTATAGTATCATGTATCTTCTGTGAATAGCAATACTTGACTTCTTCCTTTCCAATTTGTATCCCTTTAATATACTTTTTTTCCAAGTTTTTTCTTCAAGTACTATATTGAATAAATATGGAGAGAGTGGGCAGCCTTATCTTGGTCCTGATTTTAGCAGGATTGCTTTGAGTTTTTCTCCATTTAGCTTGATGTTGGCTATAGGCTTGCTGTAAACTGCCTTCATTATGTTTAAGTATGTTTCTTATATCCCTAATTTCTCTAAGACTTTTATCATGGAGTGGTATTGGATTTTGTCAAAATGTTTTTCAGCATCTAATGAAATGATCATGTGATTTTTTTTTTCAGTTTCTTTCTTTTTATGGTAGACTACATTGACTAATTTTTTTTTTAAATGTCGAACCATACTTGAATTTCTGGGATGAAACCTACATGGTCATGGTGGATCATCTTTATAATGTATTCTTGGAATTGGTTTGCAAGTATTTTGTTGAGTATTTTTGCATCCTTATTCATAAGGAAAATTGATACGTAATTCTATCTCTTTGTTGAATCTTTGTGTGGTTTGGGTCTCAGGGTGACCATGGCCTCATAAAATGAATTAGACAATGTTCCTCTCTTTCTATTTCATGGAATAATTTGAGGAACATTGGCTTTAGCTCTCCTTTGAAAATCTGATAGAATTCTGCACTAAAACCATCTAGCTCTGGTCTCTTTTTGATTGGGAGACTTTTAATGACTGCTTCTATTTTCTTAGGAGTTATAGGTCTATTTAAGTTGTTTATCTCATCTTTATTTAACTTTGATAAGTGGTATCTATTGAGAAAATTATCCATTTCTTTTACATTTCCAAATTTTGTAGAGTATAGGTTTTTAAAGTATGAACTAATGATTGTCTGGATTCTGTCAGTGTCTAGGTGTCCATTGTTATATCCTCCTTTCCTTTCTGATTTTGTGAATTTGGATATTCTCTCTCTGTCTTTTAATTAGTTTGGATAAGGGTTTGTCTATTTTGTTGATTTTCTCAAAAAAGCAACCTTTTGTTTCATTGATTCTTTGCATTGTTCTCTTTGTTTCTATTTTATTGATTTTAGACCTCAAATTGATTTTCTTCCCTGTTATCTACTCCTCTAGGGTGTGGTTACTCCTTTTTTGTTCTAGGGTTTCAGGTGTACTATTAAGTTGTTAGTATGAGATCTTTCTAATTTCTCTATGAAGGTACTTAGTGCTATGAACATTCCTCTTAGCACCACCTTCATTGTGTCCCCTAAGTTTGAGTATATTCTGCACTCATTTTCATTGGATTCTAGAAAGTCTTTAATTTCTTTCTTGACCCATTGGTGAGTTAGTAGAGAGTTGTTCAGTTTCCATGAGTTTGTAGGCTTTCTCATCTTTCTGTTGTTGTTGATATCCAGCTTTAAAACCATGGTGATCTGACAAGATACAGGGAGTTAGTTCAGTTTTCTTGTTTGTATCTGTGGAGACTGGCTTTGTCACCAAGTATATGGTCTATTTTGGAGAATGTTCTGTGAGATGCTGAGAAAAAGGTATATTCTTTTGTGTTTCGTTGAAATATTCTGCAGATGTCTGTTACTTCCATTTGGTTTATAATGTCTGTTACCTTCAGTATTTCAGTTTTGGCTGGATGACCTCTCATTTGGTGAGAGTGGGGTTTGAAGTCTCTCACTATCAATGTTTGAGAGTCAGTGTGAGATTTAAGTGGTAGTAGTGCTTCTTTTACAAATGTGAATGCCCTTGGGCTTGGTACATATGTTAAGAATTGAAAGATCATTTTGGTAGACTTACTTTTCTTTTGATGAGTATGAAGTGTCTTTCCCCATCTCTTTTGATTAATTTTATTTTGAAGTCTATTTTCTTAGATATTAGAGTGGTTACACCAACTTGTTTCTTAGGTCCGTTTGCTTGAAAAAAAAATTTCAAACAATTACTCTGTGGTCATATATAACCTTGATGTTGAAGTGTGTGTCTTGCGTGACACAGAAGGATGGATCCTGTCTTCTTATCCAGTCTGTTAACCTGTGTCTTTTTATTGGGAATTTGAGTCCATTGATTTTTAAAGATGCCAATGACCAATGGTTTTGTGGTGTGTATGTGTGTGTGTGTGTGTGTGTGTGTGTGTGTGTGTGCTTCCCTTCTTTTGGTTTTGCTGGTATGAGATTATCCCCTGTGTTTTCACAGGTGTGGTTAACCTTCTTGGGTTGGATTTTCTTTCTAGTGTCTTTTGTAGGACTGCAATTGTAGATAGCTAATGTTTAAATTCGACTTTATCATGGAATACCTTGTCTCCATCTATGGTGATTGAAAGTTTTCCTGAATATAGCAATCTCGACTGGCATCTGTGGTCTCTTAGAGTCTGCAGAACATCTCTCTAGGCCCTTCTGGTTATTAGTGTCTTCATTGAGAAATCAGATGTAATTATAATAGGTCCAACTTTTACTGTTACTTGCTATTCTTCCCATTCATCTTTTAATATTCTTTCTTTGTTCTGTATGCTTAGTGTTTTGATTATTATGTGGTTAGGGCACTTTCTTTTCTGGTCCAATCTATTTTGGCATTCTGTTTGTTTCATGTACCTTTATAGGCATCTCTTTCTTTAGGTTAGGAAAATTTTCTTCTATAATTTTTGTTGACAATATTTTCTAGACCTTTGAGCTGGTATTCTTTTTCTGTTCCTATTATTCTTAGGTTGGTCTTTTCATAATGTTCCAGATTTCCTAGAAGTTTTGTGTTAGAATTTTTTTAAGGTTTAACATTTTCCCTAACCAATGTATCTAGTTCTTATTTTGTATCTTCAGTGCCTGAGATTCTCTCTTCTATCTCTTATATTCTATTAGTTAAGTTTGCCTCTGTAGTTCCTGTTCACTTACCAAGATTTTTCATTTCGTGAATTACTCAATTTATGTGTTCAACAGAGCTTCTAATTCCATTTTCAGGTCTTGGATGGTTTTACTCATTTCCTTCAATTTTTTTTCTTGGTTTTCTTTAAGGAATTTATTCATTTCCTCCAATTTTTTATTTGTCTTTTCCTAGATTTTGTTAAGGAGTTATTCATTTCCTCTTTAAGGACTTCTATCATCTCCATAAAGTTGGTTTTAAGGTCTTTTTTGTGTGTGTCCTTCAGATGTGTTGGACATTCAGGCCTTGCTATAGTAGGATAGCTGGGCTCTGGTGGTGACATATTGCCCTGGCTTTTGCTGATTGTGTTCTTAGGCTAGTGTCTAGGCATCTGGGTTTGGGGTGATTACAGGTCTAGGTGCTAATTTCTGAGTTTCTCTTTGTTGGTTGAGTGTTTTGTTCCTTGGTTTCTGTTTCCTCTTTGGTCTTCTGGCTTGTGTGGCCTATGGTTGAGCAGGGGGTCTCTGCCAAAGTTGGGAGCTGGGACAAGATGATGAGGAGGGTTGGGAGAATTGGGGATAGGGTGAGGGTCACCAAGAGAGTCCAGGTGGGGGCGTTCCACATGTGAATGGTCTATTTTGACTTCTGGCAGCCAGAGTGGCTTCTGGTCAAGCAGTAGGTCTTTGGCTGATTTGGGCCACATGTTATTATTATAGAAATTCAATAAATCTTTCAAATCTAAAATTGAAGGAAAATGGCAAAAATAAAAAAGGTTCTAGAGTTTCCTTATACATTATAATCTCTTCTACAGCTCTTATCTGAAATAATTTGAAGTTCTTTAAAGCATTATCAGAGTTTATTTATTTAAGCATTATCAGCAAGACTCTATAGTGAAGGAAGCCAGTCATAACAAAATAGGAAACACTACATTGTTATTGTCTGTGCTTGCAGGCTTAGGTCACTCATTATCAAGACCCACAATAACAGTGATATTGCAGACCAACATAAGCAGTCCAGACTGGGTTATCATCTACACGGTATCAGAGATATGCTGTTTTCTCTGTTTGCTTTGCCCCTCACTATGAACTACTATGTCCTTAGTTTAGCCAGTGTGATGGGCTACAGGGATATGCCCTCCTCCTGTAAAAGGCATATATAATTTCCACATCCATATTGTATCCTATAGCCAGAATATGGTTACATGTCTATATATAGAATATACCCAACACAAGGAGTACTAGAAAGAGATATTTTCTGTTTTCTGGGTGCATGACTCTAGCTAAAGTCTCTCACTTTAGAAGAAGCAAATGAGTACTGAGAGACTGACAATAGTTTCCAATATAGTACCCTGTGACATTTTTGAGGTATTGCCCTGCTTGCCATGGGCTGTCATGAATGTGCAGCTCTGTAACACAGCATATTCATATCTGCATCCTTGCCATTTGCTTATATGATCAGTGATATTCCCATTTGGATCACAGAAGTTGGAAATAGAACATTAAACCATGACCAGTCTTTTCCTCTGGAGTTGATAGTTCAAAAGTGTGAAATGGAGAGCAACCTCATAATCACCAGGTACTGCTGGATAAATGCTACACCCCTGCTTGCTGTGTGCACAGGCAGTGGCACTGGTTCTGTTCTTGCTTCTATACTATGGGAGTTTTCCCCTCCCCTTCTTTTTGTTTTGGGACTTGAAGGCTGACCCATAACGAGTGGCTTCAGTCTCTTACTTTCAACTGTTTTAGAGAACTTTCTATTCAGACATAAGCCAGAAGAGACTGGTACATTCAACTAAAGATTTCTTTGGGTTTCTACACTGATTGCATTGACAGCCTCACTTCGTCTCTGGAATTGAGGCTAGTAGACTTGGATTCCTTGAGAAGAGAAGGTAAGCATCATGTGTAATTGCTGGAATGATATTGGTGCAGGAAGAAGGTGAGTGGGGTTCCAGGGGCCTGGGACTTACTTCTCATCTTTGCCTTAGCAGTCCCTGCTGAAGTCTCTGTGGTACTCTGTTATATACATTGTTAAGAGTTTTTATTTTCTTCTTAAAATCTACACAGACTTAATCTCTTACCATGCTCTTCCTATTTCACTCTGCTTTGCCCACTGGTCTTTAAAGTGCATCCAGGCTGTTTCTGCTATCGTTCGAATGTGCCCTTAGTTCATGTGCTAGAAACAGAATCCCAAAATTCAAGAGTTAATGTGTTTTTTTTTTTTTTTTAAGACCTGGTGCCTTTGAGTGGTGAGTAGGATTAGGAGAGCTCTTGGAAAGGGCTGGGGATGGCTCGTTGGTTAAGAGCTCTTACTGCTCTTGCGGAGGACCCGTGTTTGGTTCTTAGCGGGCATTTCTAGCAGTGCATAACCACCTGTGGTTCCAGCTCCTGGCAGATCTGGATTCTGGGTTCACCAGGCACCTGCTCTTACATACAAGCACTTAAAAATAATCATTTTTCCTTCTAAAGAGTTCTTGAGGGCAGGGGCCTCATGATGGCATCCGTGTCTTTACGAGCTGAACTGGAGACAGACAGATGCGGTACATTTGCTCTGCAAAACCACTACAAATGATGATGGATCAAGAAGGCCCTCACCACATGCTGGACACAAGTCAGCACCATCACAGCCTCCAGAATGTGAGACAGATCAACTTTCCTTCTTTAAAAAGACATTTGTCTTTGGTACATTGTTAGAGAGAAACAACACACACACACACACACACACACACACACACACACACACACACACACACACATACACACAGACAAGATAATCTCACACACAGGTACACACAACATACACACGCACAAACACACTTGTGCAAACACATGCATACATACACACACAAACACACATGCAGAAGCATGTACATACAAATACACACACAGATACACACTGCACAGATATTCGCATACACACATGTGGTATTATATTGTGTCCCCCAATAAATTGTGCATGCTAATAAAGCTTGTCTAAGGATCAGAGGAAAAAGCCAGCTCCTATATTAAACATAGAAGTCAGGCAATAATAATACATACCTTTAACCCTAGCACTCGGGAGGCAGAGATTCATCTAGATCTCTGTGAGTTCAAGGCCACACTGAGAACAGAGCCAGGCGTAGTGGCACATGCCTAAAATTCCAACACTAGTTAACCACAAAGGTCTGGAGGTCTGTACAGACAGACAGGAAGTGACAGAGCTGGGCAGAGAGAGGAAGTGAGATGGCAGGGGCAGAAAGGTATATAGGTGTGGATATACAGGATATACAGGAAGTAGGTATCTTTGGAGGCTGAGGCGTCGGTGAGGTGAGGTTGGCTGTGGCTTGTCCTATTCCTCTGATCTCTCAGCTTTCACCCCAATATCTGTCTCTGGGTTTTTATTAATAAGACCATTTAGTAATTTGTCTTACACATACACTCACAGAAACAAACCCATGCACTGTGGTGGTTTGACTAAAAACGGCCCGGTTGGTACATAGGGAGTGGTACTATTGGGAGGTTTGACCTCACTGGAGTAGGTGTGGCCTTGTAGGAGGAAGTGTGTCACCGGGGGTTGGCTTAGAAATTTCAGATGAACCAAGCCCAGTGGTTCATTATCTCTTCCTGCTGCCTATGGATCCAGCCACAGAAGTCTCAGCTACCTCTTCAGCACTGTGTCTGTCTATGCGCAGTCATGTATGTTTTTTTTACCATGATGACAATAGACTAAACCTCTGAATTGTAAGCAAGCCCCAATGAAATGTTGCCTTATACGAGTTGCTGTGGTCATGGTGTCTCTTTTTTGTTTCTGTTTTTGGTTTTTGGGTTTTTTGTTGTTGTTGTTGTTGTTGTTGTTGTTGTTTTCAAGACAGGGTTTTTCTGTGTAGTTTTGGTGCCTGTCCTGGATCTCGGTCTGTAGACCAGGCTGGCCATGAACTCACAGAGACCCACCTGGCTCTGCCTTCTGAGTGCTGGGATTTAAGGCGTGCGCCACCACTGCCCAATTCATGGTGTCTCTTCACAACAATAAAACCATTACTAAGATATGCACACACACAGACACACACACACTCATATATACTTAAAGCACACAAACACAAACACATACACATAAACACAGAGAGACCCATACACAAATACACACATACACATATACAAACATACGCACACACAAACACACACAGAGACCCCCTCACAAACACACACATACACACACACCTAAACACACACACACACAAACATACAGACACATATACACAAACATACAAACATACAAACACACACACAGACCCACCTACACACACATACACAAACACATATACAAATAAAAGCATGTACACACATACACATAAATACACACAAGCACACACAACAAAAACATACAAACACTTCATGGCCTTTGATCGCCATACTTCTGTGTGAGTTTTCTTTCTCAGAATCATGGGCTTCTTTGGCTTCCTTTATGCCTTCCTACTCCTATTCTGTGAAGCCTTCTGGGGCCTTGACTCTATCTCCTTCCCTAGTCCACTTGTTCTGTTTATTACTGGTTCTTCACTTAATTTAGAAGAAAAATTTTAGACAAAAACAAAACAAAAACCAAACAAACAAAAAGGGATTTCAACGGGCAAGGACATTTTAACTGTTACATTCAAGAAGATGTTTCCTGATACACATTAGTCTTAAATGAAGAATGGTAAAACTTGCTTGGCATAAGCAGGACTACTGGAAGTTAAGAATCCCTCATAGAAAATGGTCAGAGAGACTCAAATGACTGGAACTCAGGAGAAACTGGACCTTAGATCCAAGAAAGAGGGTTAGTGGGCATCAGGTGGTTAGCACGTAAGAAATGGAAGGTATGCTTTCTCTCTCTTTTATTCTCCTCCCTCCCTCTCACTCTCTCCCCCCCACCCCCATCTCCCTAAACGCACAAGGTTAAATGAAGATATATTTCCTAAACTTGAGTGCTAAGCATGTTTTTATGTAACCTTGAATGGACACAGAGGCTATTCAAGCCTCTTCCTGCTATTCATGTCTCAGTGTTGTGGCATAGCTTGGATACTGGTTGAAAGTGATGTCACCTTGCCAGATGGTTGCTGTAGGAGACCAGCCTTAGGAAGTGCGTGGATCAGAAAAGGTTCAACTTAAGCATCAACCATGATTTAGGTAATAGGAAAATTCAAGTGTGTGTGTGTGTGTGTGTGTGTGTGTCTATGTGTCCATTTGTGCTGGCTGCTATACAATAATTGAAATGGATAATTTATAACTAATACACCTTTATGTTCACAGTTCTGAAAGCTGGCAAGTTCAAGATCAAAATCAGAATGCCAGAGGAGTTGATGTCTGGATGGGTCACCTTCTGCTTTCTAGAGAAAAGGAGTGGAGCAAGGAATGGTGTGATAAAAAGAGTACTGTCCCCGATCCCTCCTGTGGGGCACTGAACTATTGCTGGGCAGAACTGTTGTGACTTAGTCACCAGGCCCTGCACGCTGGTATTACTACAGCTGATGTGAAGCACAAGAACACCAAGGAGCAAATGCACCTACGCTGTACTAGTGATTTAAAGGATCACACACTACATATGTGTACTATTGGTAAATAAATTTCATGCCTGTGTTGTGAGTTTATCGTCACTTCTGTCTTCATTCCCTTCTGACATGTGCGAACATTCTCCCTTGTATAATTGCCTTCTTGATAAAGGGATTGGGAACGGCCTGTTCCCTATGAATTAGACTTATCTATTGTGTAGCCAGTTATCACATGTAGCTCCATACATTTCAGTCACACCATAGTACGAGTCATGACCTAATAGATGTTATGGTAGCCCAGCTTCTGGAGGAAGTAGTACGAGTAAAAGGGATCGACTAAGGTTAAGATGACTGAAACAATTATCCTCCGATTACAAGAAGTAAAGTTTCAATTCAAGTACTTTTAACTTTTAGTTGAAGAGAATTTTAAGTTAATTGGAAAATACATAAAAAAGAGAAAATATTAAAATACTGAACAATTTAAGAGATCTAAAAGCACCATTTATTGCATGACTGTAGGTGTAGTAATTCAGTAATATCATGGAGAGAATGGTGTCCATCCAACCTTGAGAACAAAAAACCAAGTGACAGGATGCCAGTAAATACCAGAATTCATTTTCAATGAGTGGTAATGGCTTCTGTGTACCTAAGTGAAGCTGATAATCATAGGGAACAGCTTTGAAATCTAGGATCTCAGTTGGCTTGGGATATACATACACCCCTCTTCCAACAATGTACTTGGTAACTAGGAGCCTTGTCTGCATGTATTGTGCACACCACATTTTTATCAATATGCCTAGCAACATGTTAACCATCCAGGACCTCTGCCTACATCAGTGCTCTAGACAATGAAATAAAATCACTTCCCTTAACAACCACTTGATAACATCCTATTTCTATTCGAACATATATTGGATCCATCTTGGAAACAAAAAAAGAGACTGGCCAATCTGGCCTAGACTATTTTAGCTGCATGCCTGGTACAGCAGAGTGCATCATCTGAGTGAACTCTTAGGGAGAATGAACTATATATCATCTTGTACCTATGTACAGTTGCACATGCATATAATTAAAAGAAATGCTCTGTGGGAAAGATGTGCACTGTGAGTAATGGCTCACAAAATTCAAGCCTGTCAATCAGAACAGTGATTCACCTGTGTTACAGCCCTTGGGAACCAAACCTCTTGCATTGAATTCCATAAAAGAAAGCTGCAAACAATAAATGGGACCCTTGAATTTTCTCACCCATGGGGTCCACCGTCACTCCTGACAGTGTATCTAACCTGATACACTGTGCTATCTTTGCTTTGGAATAAAGTTCCCTTACTAATTTACAAATCTGTGCTCATTTCAATTCCTTGAATAGGAGGTCAAGAAACACCAGCCCAGACTCCAACCACTGCTCATATGAGTTTGCTAATTATAACTAAACTTCTCCCTCTAGTATATTAGCTTCCCCCTGTCTTTAAATAAAGAATGTTCTTAAAGCTTTGGTCTCATCCATTCTAAAAAGAAACCGTCATTTCTAAAGATCATGTCTTCCCTTTGCCTGAGAAAGTGTCTTGGATGGCTCTGGTTGTTAGTTGACATGTGTTCCTTTCCTTGTTTTTGTTTTCATTTGTTTTGTTTTGTTTCAGTTTCTTACAAGGATTTAAAGTCCCTCTCTGCTAGTTATTATGGCACACATATATAATCTCAGTACCAGGAGGCTGAGGCAAGAAGATGTCAGGTTTGCAGTCAACCTGGGTTACACCGAAGAGACCTTGTCTCAATAAACTGCAAACAGCAAGAATTCATTCCTTGCTACTCTAAACACAGATGAGCTACTTTATGTTAGAAATTCCTATGCTGAAGCAAGTTTCATGGGGAAAGCATCTTGGCAAGCTCTCAGGCTTTGAATTCAAACCTCAGCTGTTCCACATGTCTACACATACATATCTATGTAACCGTGTTCTGACTCAGCATGTTCATGTGAATGGGAGTAGCAGTCTAGGAGTTTCATTCACTAATGGATGCAGCACAAATAGAATGCACTGAGCCACACCTGACATACACACAGCAAATAGAATTATTATTAATCATTACTCAAACACAATAGTCCTAAAGAGAAAATAATCTTCATTTTCTAGACCATGATACGATAGTTCATAATGGTCCCTTTTCTGCCTTCTCTCTCCCTCTCTCTCCATCTCTCTCTCTCTCTCTCTCTCTCACACACACACACACACACACACATACACACACACACTATATTTATATATATAATTTAAATATATTATTTATATATATTTAAGTATGATATATATATATATTAAAGCTATGCTCTATGTTCACTGATTTCAAACAACAAAGGAATATCCCCCAAAACATTACAGCTGTATAGAACATGTACAGATTTTGGTTTCTTATTATTATTCCCTAAATAATGCAAGACACCAACAAGTTTCATAACACTCCCATTGTTTTTGGCATTATAATTTAGAGATTATTAAAAGTATATGTCCATGGGCTGTAATTAGATACAATGTTGTATGTAAGAGAATCGAGTATCCGGACTTAAGGACTTAAGCTTTTGCGGATACTCAGGGTTCATTGTTGTTGCTAAAATTCATTCCCTGGTAGAGTTGCAAACAATGTCTATCCTTCCTCCTAAGGTTTCAACCACAAGCAAAGGTATGATTCTACCATAGTTCACTCAGGAAAAAAAAAATGAATTTATTAGGTTTACTTCCAGAGCAGTGGGTGAGGGTTATAGACAGGAACATAGGCGACAGCCACACTGGAAGGTCTGAAAACAGCAAGGATGGTGGCTTCATAAATGAAGCCCTCTCCTCATCTTTTCCCCGCTATATGCTCTATATCCTCTTCTGAAACCATGGGCCGTTAGGGGAGGGTTACATACAACTGGTTGGGAGGAGTGGCTGGATACTGGGGGAGGGAATGAGGAGCCCTGCTTCTATGAGGGAAGATGAATTGCCAACAGTCTTTCCAAAGTAGGCCCTGAGAGGTCCTGGTGATGTTTACAGTTAAGCTCACAGAACAGTGCAGCACAACACTGCGTTCACCCGAGTGAATACAATGGGATCCTGAGTGTGATTGCACACTAAACTGAAAATCTGACAGCCGCATGGTGCCACTAAAGAACATGTGGGCTTCATGCTCACTTCCTCTTCAGCTGAAAACTGTTGATAATAACCTTGAAAATGGCAGCCCCCGTCTCCCACTGAGATTTCAGAATGGTAAGGTGATGGCTTCCCTTTGATTAGTTATAACCCTCAGGAAGCTGCAAAGGCTCTCCTAAAAGGCAATACCAAAATTATATCTAAGACATACTTATTTTTAACAAAAATGGCATTTTTAATGAAAAATAAATAATCAGAAATAAGTGTAGGAGTAGTTAAAATAATTATGTGTATAATGTTAATATTTTAGTAATATGAAATCTGAATGTATTTCATACTTGAAATATTACCTTTAGAAGAATTGGGCCTATGACAATACCCGGTAAATTGTGTGATTCTAACATGTTAATTGTGTAATTGGTTAATTTTTGTTATTTTTATTTATAATTGACTAACTCCGAATTTAATTTGGACGTTCAAGAGAATGTGGGACTAACCATTTAACTGACAAAAGATATTATAATAAATTATCTTGGAAGGTTTGTCATTCAGAGCATTGGGAAACTTTAATAGGGAACAGGAAATAAGTCAATTTGTAAACAGTTAAGGATTTTTAGAAAGTATTTTGGAAATGGAACAAATTCGATGTTTTACTGCTTTATAAAGTTCTTCTTGAATTTGCTATTTTAAAAAAAATGATATGCAGGGGGAAGTTAAATACTTAAGAAAAATCAAGTGGGGCCTAGTGGTTGAGGCTTGCGATCCCAGCATTAGAAGAGTCATAGTCAGAGGGGGCTGAGTTCGAAACCAGTCTGGAGAAGACTGGCTCAGAAGCAAAGCAAAACCCCCAAATCATTATATTCAGAATTTTAGTATCTTACGGTTTGCTTAGGCAGTCTTCGTCTTTCATTAGTGATTGCACCAAGGTTTTCCTGTACACACACACATACATACACACACACACACACACACACACACACACACACACACACACACACAAAGAATTTCACACCTTTAATGGCTGGATTGCTCATTTAGGTTCTCATTTTGTTGTTTTTTTAAAAGGTGCTTGTTGCAGAAGTGGGGAGCATGGATGCCTTTCTCTGAGGCTGTCAGGCTCCTGCAGGACGGGCAGTAATGAGGTTCCTAGCCCACGCACCTGCAGCCAGAGCTGGCGACACCAGAGAGGCACATTTGTTCCTTTCCCGCCCAGGATGCGGGAAACTGGGGTCCCAGGGCGGCTGTGATGACCCACCCGGGCTGGACCGGCGGCTGCCCGGCGCCCTCCCCACCTGCGCGCCTCAAACTGTCAGCGACCACTGATTTATACGACCGATTTACCTTCTGCAGGGTGTAATTATGCTCATAGTTAAGAATTAATCAGGTGAAAGAATTATGGAATAATTATTCTCCGGACTTTGAAGGACAAACTAAATGGAGTCGCACGTTGAGGCGCCCGCCCCGAGTTCTAGGGGGAGTTTTCTCAGCTAGCTGTGGTCTTTGTAAAAGAGAGATCTCCCTAGGAGGGTAACTCCTTTTCACCCAACATGAAAGGGGGTGGCGGAGGTTAGGAAAGAATAAAACAAAAGCAAAAGCCAACCCTCCCAGGGTGGGTTTTCTGTGTCTGACCGCAGTAGCCCAGAGGCGCCTATGGCGCAGTCCGCATTGCAGAGCACCCATTGTTTGCATTAAAGGTCCGCCTCTCAAGAGTGGCTCCGCTGACTTTCATTTTCTAAACTGTGCACTGATTAGGTGCTCACTCCAGTATTTTCTTTGTGAGGAGAGGGTCTGCTAGTTAGTTCCCAAATTGTTTCCCAAATTGCTGCAGCATTGCCCTCCCCATACAGCCATTCAGAACAGACGATCCCAATTGGTAGAATTGTGTGGTACCTATGAGGATTTCTAAGAGCCCCATGACAATGACCTTACAATCAGATCACATGTTTTTAAAGAAACATGATTGCTACAGACACAGGGGGAGGAACAGGCTGAATGAGATTATCTGTGTTATTATGCTGTCCTTGAAGCATACATACTGTCTCCCTCACAAGATATCATCAAATCCTCACAATGCTTCATAATCAGAAGGAAGGGCCTCTGCCATCCATACCCCCAAATGCCTGTTTTGTTAGTCATTCAAGACGGTGCAACAGCTGAGGTCTGGACAGGTAGTTCAGTGACTAAAGGTTCTTGTTACCATGCCTGAGTACCCGAGACTCCCTCCACTGAATCCACACAGTGGAAAGAAAAGACTTCAGCAAGTTATCCTCTCATGTTCACATATGAGTTGTGGCACACCATAAATAATAAATAAATAAACAAGCATATAATCTAAGAAAACAAACAGCATATAGTATGTTTGAGAAGGCCCCACGTAGTCTTGTATGGCATCTTTCTTCAGTTTCCTGGGTCCTCCATGCCTTTTCCTTGCTTTTGGAAGTTTCTACCATTAGCCCTTGGACTGCTCCCGTGTCAAGGTGTGGAGATTCTCATTTGGATAACTTATGGCCTCTGAAAACATCTTATTTTCATGAGCTGGTCATCAGTCGTTAGTTCCCTACCAAGTAGAAGTTAGACCCTAGAGGAGATTGTGAAATTTCAAGGAGCTGCCTAAAGGTAGAAATAGGATATTCAAGAATTCTACAGACCAAATAATGCCCCTCTGTATTTCTTTTGTACAGTTCTGAAAAGAGAAAGGAGAAAACCTGTCCATGGTACAGGCTTGAATGAAATAATCACAGAAGCTTCTACAGGTAATGAATCTTAGAGCGTGTTCCTCCAAGTCAGCCATGGGGTTGCAGTCCCACCTCGTTCCTCACATCTGGCTTTCTGTTGAACACTGGACTCCGCTCTGCATCCTGCCAGGTGTCTGCTCCCCAAACCTGAGCCCACCACAGTCCTATGGAGATCTCAGGACCAGAGCAATGTGAAAGCAGGGGGTTTCCATGGTCTTGACACCAAAGTCCTGTCAGGAAGTCATGCAAGCAGACACAGTATGGAGGATGGCTCCTTTCTCACCATGTCTGCCTCCTCAGATTTCCTATCCCAGTGCACCTGCCATTGACTTTTTCATCTTCCTCTATTCTTTCCACTATGCTGTTCCATGAAGACAGGCACCTGCACTCGTAATATTGTGTGGGAGAATGTAATATCCCTGATTGAGAGCCAGGAGCCAGGAGCCAGGTTCTCATTCTGGTGCTGGCTCTGATTCAGCCCAGGCCCTGGTCCCCAGCATCCCTTTGGCCTCTTTGGTTTCTGGGCCAGCACAATTTCTGTCTAGAATATAATTCTCATGAGAAGGTGTCTTCTCAGGAACCTGCCATGCACATGGATGCCCAGTGACAATGACATTTTGCACATTTGGCTTAACTGAGAGTTTCCTTATCAAATCTGACAGGAGACTATGGTAACTTTTTAAAGTATGTGGCTAAATATAATGGAGAGGCTCCATTCTAAGGAACTCACTGTGGTAAATGCAAGACTCAATGAACCTTCTCTAGGTTCATTTGTTTTGTCTCTGCATATGGAATCTACATCTACCCAGACTGTGGCAGAGCAGAAAGCACAACATATTGTTTTAATTATGTGTAATTATTGTGTCATTATACTTACTGGTTTCCTGAGCACTAATGAAATATATGAAAAGTAAACAAGCGAAGATGTATTTTGTTTGTATTTTGTTGTGGTGAGATGAGGTTTTACTATGCAGACCAGGCTGCTGTGGAACATGTGAGGCTTCTGCATCAGTATCTCAGGTACTGGGATGTCAGACATTTGCCACTACATCCATTTTTTGGTAAGACCAGCTTCATCTCCAGTGGTCATCACCATACTTGTTTGACATCCTCAACATGTAAAGAAAGCCATACTAAATTATTCTAGACTAACCTTGAATTTACCATTTAATTGTCAAGATTTCATTTCTGCAGTTCATTTTTTTCAAGTATTAAGCTATTTTTTATCTAAACCGTATTGGCTGAAGAATCTTTCTCAAAACAAAAAAGTATTCTAAAAATCCCAAGCAAAAAGAAAAATATTATAAAGAAAGTATATTCAAATACTTCAATACATTTATCAAAATGTTTAAAAATATGCAATATGCATGTACCTCTAGATGACAAGATCTTTTACTTCAATAGTTGCTATAATTTCAAAGTGATGAACATACATTTTTATAAAATCATAAATTTTAAATGGGACATAGTGAAAATTCATAATCATTGTGTTGATTGCAGATTATCCTTCCAAAGAAAGGCACAACAATATGAAGAAGCCGGAAGGTAGTGTAGGCTGGGTCACCCAGTCAACCACAGCCTTTGAATCTGCCTATACGCACACATATCATTAAGCAAAGAGAAACCATCTTTACAGTCTTCTGCAAAAATCCCTGACCTAAATGATGAACAGACATAAGAAAATATTTGTTTTATGCTGCTAAATTCTAGAATGTTTGTTCTAAGGATGATGACCATAATACTATAATAAAACAAATGTATGTCCTAAAAATGATGGTCCTCTGTGCAGTTCTAAGCCTCGGGATAAGGGATCCAAGAGAGGACAAGGTCTGTGTGTCCAATAGGGTCACTGAATGGACAGTGTCACCGATGGGTGAGGTGAAAAATAAAGAGCCAGGTAGAATTTTGAGCTCAAGGAAGGTATAGACTATGACATATATTTAGGCACGCTTTTCCCCCATGCTTATGAACTTTCACTCACATGATTGAAATGCAGATAAGGAACTCAAAATAATAATAATAATAATAATAATAATAATAATTATAATAATAATAATAAAATCTGCATTAGAGATAAAGCCTGGGATAACTGTGTGTGTAGAGTGATGAAAGCCTTCGCCTTGGTGTCTCATTTACATAGAAAAACTAACAAGAAAAATATGTAGACAGTGAAACTGAGAGGATGGAAGAGGCAGAGGAATTTAGGAAAGAAAATTATATAGATAATAATTCCTTCACAGTCTCAGGTATTTTAATAGTGGTTTCTCCTACTAAGAATACCTTCTGGGAATGCAAATAGGTTATGGGAAGGAAAAGAGAGATTGAAAAATCACAACCAGGTGAAAAAAGATGACTATAAAACACTGCTGATTCTGGCAATTAGGAGAAAGCAAACTGTCTATCGTTCCCTTCCAAGAATACTCAAAAAGCTTGACTGTTGTCATCGTGCCGTAGATGACCTGATGAACGTATGATAGTCAGCTGAGAATTAAATTGTACCTTTGGGAGTGTGGTTGTAAGCCAGTAAGGGTTGGTTTGCAAGGAACTCCTTGTCCTGTGGTTCTGTGGTTGGCTGCTTAGTGGTTCCCTGTGCCTGCCGCTCAGGGGCTGTTGCGGTTTGTGGTCTTCCCCACACTGTGATTTTTTTTTCCTAGTTGGTGGTTTTACACTTCTTTCACTTTAAACAGTCCTTGCAGCTGTTGGTGGGCCTGCTTCAAGTACCTATGACTGTTCCCTGCAGGAGTCTTTGCTGGCTTCTTGGCTTGCTTTGGTCTCCCTTCTGAGTGTTACAGCTTTCTCTATCAGCTGCAGCAAATTACGATGCACTTGGCTTAAAAATAAAACAAAATTTTTAGCTTACAGATCTAGAGGTGAGAAGTTTGAAGTGGTTCTCTAGGTGTCCGTGTTTTTTTTTCCCCCTGCAAACAATCTATTGTCAATTACAGTTTCTGTAGGCTCTCCACATGGTTGGGCTCCTCATGGTTCTTAAATCTTTCCAGTCAGGGCTACTAGCTTTTTCTTCTGCCACTTTCCTGGTTCTTGCTCTTTGCCTCCCTGCTGTGCTTGCACACTGTGATGACATTTGTCCAGCCAGTTAATCTACAAAATCTATACACATTAAAGTCAGCTGATTAGCAACCTAACTTTTTTCTGTAATCTTGATTTCTCTTTGCAGAGCAACAGAGTATTCACAGGTCAGAAGGATTAAGATGTAGCCAGTCTTTGAAATCCTCAATCTGCCTATTCCACCTAGGAAAACAGAATAATTTTCCATGAAAAAGAAAACTATCAAAAACAATGTAGAAAATTATCTCAGTCTTTTCTATGTATCAGAAGACTATAATCTTTGCATCAAAAACTTTCGCTAGCTTTGGAAGCATTTTCTCTTGAAATTTCTGGAAGGCTGAATTTTTGTGTGCATATTTTTTTGTTTTTACTAGAGCAATTTCTGAACAAGTCTGTATACATTCAGATAGGAGAAGGGTGGATTAACTATCTTATCAAAGACTAACTAACAAGTTGATGGTAGATCTCAGTGTTCCTACTCTGTCTCTACTTGAAGTAGGCCATGTATGCACAAAGCTACAGGGACATTGCAGAAGCTTAGGTTGAGTCTAAATTAGTATCCACTTTCCCCAAGAAGTTGGCATCAAGAAGGATGCTTTTGCTAGTTCTGCTTCAGGACAGAGGTAGGAGTAAAGGACTGCATCAATCTGCTGAATTAAACGGTACTTAGTCATCATCTGTTAGGTGTCTTGCACTTCACCCGAGGATATTAACTGTGACTTGTACTCCGTTATTTCCCAGTCTTGGGGTAAGTTCTAAATCATCTTCTGATCCAGAAGGGCAGGAGGTACTATGGTCTCTACAGAGAGAGGGATTGATTGAAAAGGCATTGGGTACACTGGGGTGCTTCTGGAAGAGGCATTGCCATGACAAACCAACTAATGAAAGCCTGGACTACATTTTAGCTTTAGTTTAATGCAAGCCACTGGCATGGCCTTGATAATGGTATGGATATGAGTATATGTGAATTAAATGTGACAAAAATCACATCATTTTAAATATGCGTGGCATTGCCTTGTGCAAAGTGCTTGTCTGAAACAGGCAGAGAAGTCTGTAGGCATTCATAAGGCCAAGCCTCTTATTGCCTCTGAGCCTCAGGGCTGGCCTCAGGCTTGGCGGCTCTGTTATATTTGATCTGAGCCCCAAGGACTGTGAAGCCTTGCTATGTCTGGTTTTCCTTCTTTTTCTTACTACTAGGCATCAAAATTTTTATTATAAAGACCTTCATCCTGAGCTCACTCTCCCAGGTCTGTTCCCCCTTTCCCAACCTTACCAGTACCTATTTTCATGGTTTCCCAAGGGAGTTTATGAGTTGGCAGAGGGTTATACAAGAAACAAGAATATATCTAAGTATGGGAATTATAGAATATTATTTCTATTAGGACCCACTGGGATCCACTAGCATACCCTCTTTGCAGATCTCCGTTACCTGCCTCACTGAAGTGTCTGAAATTCAAAAGCCAAGCTTGATATTCTCCAGGAGTTATTAATTTTATAGTATGATAGATTATTTTGAATATATATATCTATATATATATAGATATATATATCAAGGATTAACAATAACTATCTAATTTCGAATTAAGGAAACACAAACTGGAGGGCTATTTTGGTGTCCTCCAGGGCCTCTACATGTCCCTAATACTCTGGAAAAGTTTACAGTCATGGGTCTAAATTTCTCACATTCTAGATGAAACCCAAATGTAATGCAAGATTAAAGCTTAAATTTCCCAACTTGGCCCAGGCTTTGTCCCTCTAAAGCATGCCAGGGACTTTACTCTTTCTTTTGCAAGGTCCCTGTCATGTTCTGGGGAGAGCCCTTCCTGACCCCTATCATGATTAATGTGTCTTCTGAAGCATGCGGTCTGATTATGACCTGTGTTGTTATATTTAATTACAAATCTCATCACGGCCTGGCCATGGCACTGTGCAGCCCTCCCCTCAGTCACCTTTGTGGGATCTGACTGCCTCAAGGTCTGTCTTTATGATTTACTCTAAATTGTTTTAGAATCATAGACTTCTGGAGCTCGAAGGGAGGTTAGAGATCATGAAGTTCAATCCCCTCATTTTTACAGATAAAATTACAGAGGTCCAAGGAGAATAAGTCATCATCCAAAGGTCATTTAGTAGATATGGGACAGAACATGGGATGCTGATTCCTCAGTGATTGTTGTCTCTATGCCAGGCTACCCTGCTAGGCAACACAGTGTAAAACACTCTCTGCCCCCTCCCTGGCTCTACTCTACACAGTGACAGCTTCATAACACCCACGGGTTGTATTGTACTAACTCCTCAGAGCTAAGTTAGTCACAAATTCAATCAGAGATGCCGAGGTTGTTTGGAGTTTGGAGGAAGATGCTTGATGGGATTGTTCACCTGTGTGGGCCCTGGCTTTTGCAGATACACTGTTGGAGACTAACCTGTCTATGAAGGAAGATCTGAACTTAAGTGAAAGTGCCAACTGTCAAATAAAATCAAATCCTGGCATAGGAACAGAGAAACCTCTTTAAAGTTGTATTGTGAGAAGATTATTGCTCCGGGACAGAGTGGCTACTATAGTTGGAAGAAGGTGAGTGCAGCACGGGACAGGCTTATGCTGGAAAGGGGCATTTAGAAGGTCATGTGCAAAAAGGCTTGTGTAGTGTAGAGCAAATAAAGTTAGAAAAGACAAGGTGTCAGGACATGATAAGTGGGAAGACAACTCCCCCTCCCCCTCTGGTGGTCTGCTGATTTTCAGGAGAGTTCTGGAGTCAACTACTCCAACAGGCTTTGGGTATGGGTAGATTGAACCCGGGGTCCTGTGTGCAGAGAAGTCTATGGCTACTGGTAGATCAGATTATCAAATATTTTGTCCAGACATATTTTGGTCAGTGAGGACCCTAAACTATAAGATTCATAAAACAAATAATAGAAATTTGGCAGGTCTCTGCCTTTGTTGCAAGTAAACAAGGAATTCACCTGTTGGAGGCTTATTCATCAAAGGTGGAAGGGTATTTCTTTCTTGCACATAATTTCCTGGAAAACATACAAAGGGGTCTTTCATCATCAAAACTCTTCCCAGAAGTCCAGCACTTTGGTAAAGTTTAACATGCCTGTGATTAGTAACTTTCACATATTTTTTCAATAAAGTTTTCTCATATCATATTGCCTTATTTCTTATTTTGCATAGAAGATGTAGTGGTGAGCACTGAATTAGAGAAAGTTAATACAACAATTAGCATTTGACAGTTCCATCTCTATCTTCTTTATTTTTTTTTGTTTGTTTTTTGTTTTGTTTGTTTGGTTTGGTTTGGTTTTTGGAGACAGGATTTCTCTGTGTAGCCCTGGATGTCTGGGAACTGACTCTGTAGATCAGGCTGGCCTTGAACTCAAAGATGCCCCTGCTTCTGCCTCCTGAATGTTGAGATTAAAGGCAGGGGCCACCACTGCCCATCTTGTCTCTATTTTCCAAACATAGGTGTAAACATTCACTTATTCCATGGAGTGTACAATGAGCACATAAGGAGACATACCTACTGTATTTATTTTCTTCATATGTAATAAATAATGTCTTGAATTAAGTTGATTCAGCAGGTTCTAAGCATGTGAGCATTTGACTGTGTGAAGTACAATATGCCCTTGAATTTGCCTTAGAAATAGGTCAGCCATGAATACTAATTTATAATATCGTCTTGCAAGTGCTATGCATTAAGTCCTATTTAATGTGAGGCTGCAGAGTCCCTTGCAGCTAATTCTAGGACCAGAAGGGTAAGTGACAGCACTGATTCTACTTTTGTAGAAGTTCTCTAGCAGTCATCAGGGGAGGTGTGCTGATTCCCATTGCTCATAACTAGCTCCTGAGAATCATCATGGAGAATCTACAGTTATGTAAAAGATATTTGCCATGATGGTAAAAAAGTAAAAAGAGTCAAAGTGACTACTAGAGGTCAGAACATGAGACAGTCTGTTCTGGCTTTGATCAAATCAGCCCGGCCATTGCTAAACACGAAGTCACAAAGTCATCTTCAAACTTAGTGACTGAACTGAAGTGGGCAACAGGTTTAGCACTAGCTTAATGCATGCTGAATAAATGCTCCCACACTTATTGTGGAGAAAAAGATAGCTTTTTTTAAAAAAACAAAGGATTAATATTTCCCTTTAAAACAATCACTGCAGCCAAATTTAACCCGGAGATATAAAAAATGCAAGTTACCATAGCACCTTCTGCCCAGGGCTTGCATAGCATCCCTCTATGCTCCTAGACAGCACAGGCGCACATCCTGGGCTGTTGGCAGGACTTGTTTTATCTAAGGCTAAGTAGGTCACTACCTGGTTTGAAGGTCTTTCAAAATGCTCTTTCCAAGACCTGCCTGCACCAAAATGCGAAGTAGTTTGAAGGAAAAAGAATGGTGAAAGAAATTAATCCATCAGTAGTCTGAGATTCAACTTGGTGAGCTGGTTCAAATTCTGCATAGGGCAGGAAAGACATTCTTTGTCAAATAAGAACTGAATGGCAAAGACAGCTTGCCTAGGAATTACTAGTCTTGTCTCCAGTCTACTAAAGTCTTGTCTAGAGACTACTATGTGTTAATCACATAACTTTTCTCTCAGTTTCCTTCTTCCCTGTCCTTCCAACTAGTTTTAGAATTTATCTCTACCCCTCTAGAGAAGAGAAACTTCCATCTACCTGAGGCTAACCTCTTCATCTGTACTATCCCACACTTAGTCTTACCTGAAATATTTCTCCATCACTTGTGTTTCTTGCTTATATGATCAATACCACTTCTCCATCTATTCCTTATCTTCAACTTCAAAGTCAGTACTGATGTGTCTCTCCTTAAACAAAGAAAGAAAACAAATACCCAACTCTGCACACATTTAAAAAAGTTTTTAAGGTCATCCTCTGCAAGTGACTGTCCCACAATCTAAAATAGGCATTTTAGAAGAGTCACTAGAAATTATTTACACAAATAACTTGTTAATATCCTGACCAACCAAGCCTCAGACCCATTGAGGTTTTGTGGAGAGTGGAGGAAGCCCTGAGTGTGTGAAGACCTGAGTGGGCATGTGTTGTGGGCGACACAGGCATGGATATATCAAGGACCATAGCTTCATACTCATGAGAAAAGGGCCAAGCCTGTGCCCCCCACCCAGGGTAAGGCTCAGGGGAACACAAAGATTAATAGTATGTGCAGAATATGTCCACCATAACTTTCTTTCTCTGAATATTTACAGGCTGAAGACTGCTCCCCTACAGAAACTGTTCCTGTTCAAGATTAGCTAGCTAATAGCCTGCCTGGTTGATTCAGCTATATATTACAATCCTGCCTCCTTGTTCAGTTGTATGTAATTACCCAAATTCTCTATTCAACTGTATATAACAATAAGTATGCTGAACATCCGGGGTGCTTCAGTTTCTCCATCAAAAAGTTCAGTTTATTCCATGTGTATGTCTGTGTTTTTCTTAATTCTTTGCCCACCTAGTTAGGTCCAATCCCTGGAGCCGTGCATACAAGAGGTTTATTCTTTCTGTATAGTGTCATGATTGGTCTGAATTGCCAACTTGGCAGCATCTAGAATCACCTGGAGGATGGGTCTCTGGGCATTCCTATGCTGAAATATCGACCACATTAACTTATGTGGGAAGATCTATGCACTATGGGTAGCATCATTCCTTGACTGTGATCCTGGACTGTGTAAAATGCAGAACCTAGCTGTCCCTCTGCTTAACTGTAGTTGGAATATTGCTAGCTCCCTCAAGTTTCTTTTGCTTGAACTGTAAAAATAAAGTAATCCATCTATCCCTTAAGTTGCTTTTGTCACAATATTTTAAACTTTCAATTATATTTTTATATAGTGTGTATGTGTGTGTGTGTGTGTATGTGTGTGTGTGTGTACATGTGCACACACTAATGCCATTTGCACATAAAGGTCAAAGGACACCATTCTGGAGTCAGTTCTCTCTTTCCACTGACTGTGGGTCTGATGATCACAGTTGGATTATACCCTTCAAACTCTCTATGATGTTTTCACATTGTTGACTCCTGTTGAACTCTCTTTCTCTCATATTCCTCTACTGATATTTTCTCTTGTGTGTGGCCCTGCCCTGTTTCCTGAGTTATCTTTTCTACCCCAACTTTTCTTCCTACAAAGTCTGACCACACTATGAAGTCATATCTATATCACCAACTATATACACGAGGTCAGGCTTCTCTATGTTCCAGCTTTACATATACAGTATCCTACCTTACTTTGGGATAATAATTCCAATATATTCTTAAGCAAAATTTTTATATTGGAAACATTCTACTTGTGCCATTTCAAATCATTCTGTATCATATCATTATTCCAATAATTATCCAAGAAAAGTAGACATACCTTTGATTCTTTCTCGTGTTCCTTATAAGTTGAAGTAGCATGATGTTTACTGACCAAATGCTTTTCATTCTACTTTATTCCTTTTAATTCTTACATCTCCTGGCTTACATTAAGTTTCTGAAATTTTTAATATGTGTTACAGTCCTAAATCAGTGTCTGTTTTCCCTCAAATCTTATCATTAACATTCTATATAATACTTATCCAATAATCTTTCCCCAAAATATCTTGAGTTTAACAAATTCACCTAGTGAATTTATCAAATTCCTTTCCCTACTCTGGGTGGGCTTACAAAATAGCAATAATGACATTGTCAAGAATGCAGGAACTACCTCATATAATATCATCAAATTGTCAGTGTTTACTATACATGTTTCTTCTGGATTGTCTCCTTCAGAAAACATAAGCTTGTTAAGAACAGATTATCAAGCCCAAGATTCAGCTAATCAGCTAAGTAAGCTTTTGAAACTACTAGCTTCTAAGCTAACCCCAAACCTTTCAGGAGTGCCAAGAATTATCCCCTGAAAATGCATACCATAAACTGGGAGCAAAGTCTCTTGAATAATTGAATTTGTCCTTACAAGTGTACATACATCCATTTCCTGCATGTATGTAATTTGTTGTGATTGCTCTCACTCTCTACTCTCCCTTCTCCCTCCCACCTCTGCTAAATCTGCTCCACCTCCGTATAGGTCCCTTTTCCATGTCCATATCATTTTGTTTTCTTTTGTGATCCATTGAGTTTTTCTAGAGTCATCTGTATGACCAAGGGTTTGGAGCTACCCAATGGAGCCTTGTGAGCTTAACAATGGATACACATATGATGAGACTAACTCCCCATTCTTCAGTATCCATGCATACTGATAATTCAGCAGGGAGGGGAAAGGTCCCATGAGTTCCTCCCCATCTGGCTACTGACAAGCTCAATCGTGTACATGCTCAGTGTGGGCAACCACAGCTTCTATTCATTCATAATTAGAATGCCTGTGCCATGTCCTTTCTTTACAGTCCATCTAGCACCTGTCCTGGAGAGACACCATCAACCAAATCAAAACAGAAAAATTGTTCCAGTGTTAGAACCTTGGTTATGAAGAGTAAACTTGGAATACAAAAGCAGCAGGTGGACATTGGCACATTTGGACCTTCCTCTTTACAATGAGCGCTGGAATCCTTAGAGGGCAGAAGAGCATTCATATGGTAATTCTTTACATATGCTACCTCATCACTCAACACACTGATCTTTTCTGATTCTCCAGAATTTGAATATAGCCTTGTCTCCACCTCATTACTCTTTCTTTGCCCATCTGGTCATCTTTTATACATCCTGTTGGATTTTGTTCAAGGAATGTAAAGGAACACTTTCAATAACTGCTGAAAGACTATTCATTGAGTAATGAAACTAATTCATTCCAACTTCTTTCTAAAGTTGACCGAATGCATCCTCTAGGATGTCCTTCATGTTTTCCTTTAAGTCTCTCTCTCTCTCTCTCTCTCTCTCTCTCTCTCTCTCTCTCTCTCTCTCTCTCTCCCTCTCTCTCATGTGATAGTTAAAAGATCCAAGTTGCCACTGCTGGTTCTTGTTCATGGTCATAAATGTGTGGTATATGAGCTATTACTCTGAGCAGGAAGATAATTGGAAAATATGCTCCATATTGCTATTTGTATTCAAGAAAAACACGATTGTTCACATAAAATATCAATGTTCACATACATAAAATATAGTCCAAAGAAATCGTGATGATTTATGTACTTTTGAATCAAAGGTCATTTGCCCTGCTGCCTTGATATATGATTATTAGAATGCCAAAAATATTTTTAAAATAGATAATAAAAGTTATTTGGGGGGGGTCTGAAAGTAGTTTATTTGCTATGAGAGTTAGTGATGTAAAATTACTTGAATTAAATAGCTTTCATGATAGTAAGCAGAAATAGTTAACTATTTCTCTTTGAGATAATAAGAAATATTTTAAAATCCAAGTTTTGTTTTACATACATCTTTTCTGATTCTGAAAAAGAAAATTATACAGGAATGTTATATTTATAGAGCATTTGGAGAGATAGATAATTAGAGTACAATTCTAATTACTGAATGCATAGTTTGTGAAGCTAGAGCCCTGAACCTTTTACATAGTTCTCACTAGTGTGTTAGAATGGGGGCAGGGTAGAGAAAAGATCTTGTACCATTACTAGTCACAGGCAAGTTTAGAGTTAGCATTGATTTAACTATCAGAATGCTACAAATGAGCTGTAAAGAAAAAACAACCCATCAGCCCCAAGTGAACTGCTTGGTCAGTCAACACACAGTATTTTTCAGAAGCCAATGAATGGCTTCCGAATATGTATAACAAACTTGCACATAATGTAGTGTTGTACCTTTCCATTTGTTGGAAGAAGAAAACAAGAAGAAAGATGAATTCTCTTTACAAGCCCAATTACTTATTTATTTATTTTTAAAGTTTTTTTTTCTTAGTAGACCAAGTAGGTTGCATCCCAGAGATACAGTGATGGTTCATCATATGAAGATCAGTAAATGCAGTTCACCATATAAACAAGCTGAAAGAAAAAAAAAAGCCCACATGATCATACATAATCATATCATTAGATACTGAAAACCTTTTGACAAAATCCAACACCCTTTCATTATAGAAGTCCTGGAGAGATTATGGATACAGGGAACATATCAAAAATGATAAAGGCAATTTACAGCAATCCTACAACCAACATCAAAATTAAATACAGAGAAACTCAAAGCAATCCCATGAAAATCAGGAACAAGACAAGGCTGTCCACTCTCTCCATATCTATCATATTACTCAATATAGTACTTGAAGAAATAGGTACAGCAATAAGATGAAAGGAGATCAAGGGGATACAAATTGGAAAGGAAGAGCTCAAAGTATTGTTATTCACAGATGATATAATAGTATATGCTGTGGATATCACTCTATCAATAAAGTACTGATTGGCCGGTAGCCAGACAGGAAGTATAGGCGGGACTAACAGAGAAGGGAGGAGAGGGAACAGGAAGGTGAAAGGAGGGAGACTGCCTGGAGCCGCTGCCAGAACAAGGAAGATGTAAAGTACCGGTAAGCCACGAGCCACGTGGCAAAGTAGAGATTAATAGAAATGGGCTAAATATAAGAGTAAGAGCTAGACAATGATACGCCTGAGCTAATGGCCAAGCAGTTTAAATAATGTAAGTGTCTGTGTGTTTATTTTGTAAGTGGTTTCTGGGACTGGCGGGACTTGGGAGCTGGCGGGACTTGGGAGCTTGAGAGAAATTTTCCAGCAACAAGTATACATAAGCAACCCCCAAAATTCTACCAGGGAACTCCTATAGCTAATAAGCACCTTCAGTGAAGTGGCTGGACAAGATTAATTAAAAAATCAGTAGCCCTCTTATATACAAATGACAAATGAATTGAGAAAGAAATCAGGGAAACAACCCTTCACAATAGCCATAAGTATACAAAATATCTTTGAATAAATCTAACCAAGAAAGTGAAAGAACTGTATGACAAAAACTTCAAGTCTTTGAAGGAAGAAATTGAAGAAGTTATCAGATGATAGAAAGATCTCCCATGCTCATAGATAGGCAGGATTAACATGGTAATCCTACCAAAACCAATGTACAGATTCAACACAATCCCCACCAAAATTCCAACATAATTCTTTATGGATCTTGAAAGGATAATACTCAACTTCATATGGAAAAACAAAAAACGCAGGCTAGCTAAAACTATCCTGAACAGTACTAGAACTTGAGAATCACTGTCCTTAATTTCAAGCTGTACTATAGAACTATGGTAATAAAAATCACATGGTATTGGCATAAAAACAAATAGGATGATCAATTGAATCAAATTGAAGACCCAGACATAAATCCATACAACTATGGACACCTAATTTTTTTTTTTTATAAAGAAGCCAGAAATACACAGTTGAAAAGAGAAATCATCTTCAACAAATGGTACAGGTATAACTGGATGTCTGCATGTAGAAGAGTGCAAATCGATCCATATTTATCACCATGCACAAAACTCAAATCGAAGTTGATCAAATAGCTTAATGTCAAGTCCTGCTCAACCTGTTGAACAGGTTCTGAAGTGGGGAGTGTGGAATTGGGAAATGATAGCTATGAAATATAGACATAGTTGAAGAAAAAGACAGAGACACAGGATAGCTTCTAGAGGGTTCTGGGTCAATACC
The DNA here is from genome assembly GCA_902168415.1 of Peromyscus melanophrys. NCBI lineage: Eukaryota > Metazoa > Chordata > Mammalia > Rodentia > Cricetidae > Peromyscus > Peromyscus melanophrys. The sequence continues at coordinate 20,406 of CABHPR010156573.1, read as the reverse complement.
TCAGACACCGAGTTTTGTTACTCACAGCCTTTATATACCCAAAAGCAAGAGGGGACAAAAAGACCTCCCCCTTTCAAGGACATCACGGTTCAAAGTACAACGTACAGTTAAATGTACAGTGTAAACACCTCCTTAGTACTCAAGACATTTGGTGACTACACCTTGCATAAGACACCTGGTAAACAAGCCTTTGGCCAAAAATCCTATTATGCAGCCTTGCAGGGTGGAAACAAGCTTGGACGCTCTGATGAAAACAAACCACAACTGGGGTCTCTGTGGGCCCTCACAGCTCAATATTAAACCCAGTGCACTGAACCTGATAGAAGAGATAGTGAGGAATAGTCTTGAGCACATTGGCACAGGACACAACTTCCTGAACAGAACACCAATAGCATGGGCTCTAAGAACAACAATCAGTAAATCTGACTTCATGAAACTGAAAAGCTCCTGTAAGGCAAAGGACACCATCAATAGAACAAAATGGCAGCCTACCGAATAGGAAAAGTTTTTCACCACCCCTACATCTGATAGAGGACTAATATCCCAAATATATAAAGAACTCAAAAAATTAGACATCAAAAAAAAAAACCTCAAATAATACAATTTTAAAATAGGGTAGAGATCTAAACTGAGAGCTCTCAGTAGAGGAATCTCGAATGACTGAGAAATACTTCAAGAAATGTTTAACATCTTTATCCATCAGGGAAATGCAAATCAAAACTACTTTGAAATTCCATCTTACACCTGTCAGAATGGCTAAGATTAATAACACAAGTGACAGCTCATGCTGGAGAGAATGTGGAGCAAAGGAAACACTCCTCCATTGCTGGTAGGAGTGCAAACTTGTACAGCCACTATGGAAATCAATATGGTTGTTCCTCAGAAAACTGGGAATCAATCTACCTCAAGACCCAGCTATACCACTACTGGGCATATACCCAAAGGACTGACTTTCCATCCTACCACAAGGACACTTGCTCAACTATGTTTATAGCAGCTTTATTCATAACAGCTAGGCATTGGAAACTAGATGTCCCTCAAGCAAAGGATGGATAAAGAAAATGTGGTATGTTTACACAATGGAGTATTACTCAGCAGTTAAAAAACAACGACATCATGAAATTTCCAGGCAAATGGATGGAATTAGAAAATACCATCCTAACTGAGGTAACCCAGACACACAAAGACAAACATGGTATATATTCACTTATAACTGGTAATTAGCTGTTAAGTTATGTTATGTAAATGATAATCATGCTATAATCCACAGACCCTGAGAGGCTAAGTAACATCATACATGCTGGGGGAGGGGGTGTGCATATATCTCCCTGGGAAAGGGAAGTAGAACATATTTTGCAAGTGGACTGGGGGTGTGTGGGATGGGAATAGGAGAGATCCGGTGGAGGTAGGGCCAAGGAGGGACAGAGTATGGGGAGGGATGACTGTAATTGGAGGGCATTTGGGGGGCAATGTGGAAACAGTGCAGTAGATACTCCCTGGAATCTATGAGGGTGACCCCAGTGAGGATTCCTAGTAATGGAAGATACGGAGCCTGAAATGTCTATCTCCATTAACCAGGGAAAGCTTCCAGTGGTGGCACTAGGATAACAACCCAGCCACAAAAACCTTTGACCTACAATCTTTCATGCCTGCAAAATGGTGCTGGGGCAATGGTGGTTCAGACCTTGTGTGAGTGGCCAACCAATGACTGGTCTTTTTTGAGGTCCATGCCATGACGGGGAGCCTATGTCTGACACTTTCTGGATGACCAGGAACCAGAGGTTGGCTAGGCCAGAGACCTAGGATAGAATCAAACGCATCTAGCCAAAAAAAAAAAAAAAAAAAAAAAAAAATCAATGAACTGAACTGATTCTCAGTGATATTCTGCTATACTCATAGATGGCACCAAGCCCAGTTATCATCAACAAGGCAGTCTCTTGCAGCTTATAGGAGCACATCCAAACATTAGGCAGAGAGGGAGAGGCCAGGTTAGAGGTCTCCATTGGATCCCTTTGAAGCTTGGGGAACCCTATGGAGGAGGGGGAGGAAGACTGTGGGAGCCAGAGGCATCAAGGACACCAGGAGGACTCAGCCCCTGTAACTAACCAAGCAGTACTCCTGTGGGCTCACAAAGACTGAATAGGCAGTTACGGAGCTTGCATGGGTCTTCACTAGAACCTCTGCATATATGTTACGGTTGTTGGTTTGATGTTTTGGAGGGACTCCTTTTAGTGGGGGTGGGGGTGTCTCTGACTCTTTGCCTGCTCTTGGTTCTCTTTCTTCCAGTAGGCTTGCCTCACCCGGCCTTGATGTGAGCGTTTCTGCCTAGTCTTACTTTGTCTTGCTGTGCCATGTTAGGTTGATGCCCCTGGGAGGCCTGCTCTTTTCTGGGAGACAGAAATGGAGTGGATCTGGGGGAGAGGGGAGGTGGGAGAGAACCGTGAGGAGTGGAGGGAGGGGAAGCTGGAGTTGGGATGTATTGCAGGGGAGAAGCAGAAACAAAAATTTTTAAAAAGTAGATTCTTTTCTCATATAATATGTCCTGTTTACAGTTTCCCCCTCCCTCTACTCCTTCCAGTTCCTCCTCATCTGCTCCATTTCTGTCTCTCATTAGGAAAGAACAGGCTTCTAAGAGATAACAACCAAATATGACAAAATGAAATGTAATAAAATAAAACAAATCCCATCACATCTAGACTGGACCAGGCAACCTAACAGAAGGAAAAGAGCCCTAAGAGCAGGGACGAGAATCAGAGACCCACTGGTTCACACACTCAGGAGTCCCATAAAAATGCTAAGCTGAAAGCAACAACATATACACAGAGGACCTGGTGCAGACCTGTGACAGCCCTGGATTTGCTGCTTCAGTGTCTGTGAGTTCATACGAGCCTTGCTCAGTTGATTTAGAGGGCCTTGTTCTCCTTGTGTCCTCCAACCCCTCTGGCTCTCACTCATTTCAAACTCCTCTTCCATGGATTCCCTGAGCTCTAAGGGGAGGGGCTTGATGAAGACAACCCATTTAGAGTTTTGTATTCTAAGACTCTCTCTCTCTCTCTCTCTCTCTCTCTCTCTCTCTCTCTCTCTCTCTCTCTCTCTCTCTCTCTCCCTCTCCCTCTCCCTCTCCCTCTCCCTCTCCCTCTCCCTCTC
>CABHPR010156573.1:0-13631 GCA_902168415.1 Peromyscus melanophrys | reverse complement strand
AGAGAGAGAGAGAGAGAGAGAGAGAGAGAGAGAGAGAGAGAGAGAGAACAAGAACTGAGGAAAATGGAATTGTGTTTTCAAAGAGACAAAGGCATCTACTGGGACTAATGAAGAGAAATCACTCTCTCTGGCCCTTCAGCATTGTTAGAGCAGTTCTTGCAGGAAAGTACTAGCAAATGACTTGGGGCAGAGAAGGAGGTAGTGGTGGTGTCTGGGTGTTTCTTGCTTGGGGCATGCTAATATAATACACAGTCACTGATTGCTTACATCTCTAATGTTCAGATCATAACTACTCCAGAACAAATTAAAGGAGCTGGCAGTTGAGGCCTTCTCTGATGACTATAATTTCAGCATGAGAAAGCATATAGGGGGTGGGGAAGAATGTCGCCTAAACTCCAGGGGAAGAGAATCCCCTTACAGTTCAAATTAAATTGCTGAGTTTTCTATCAACATACACCCGAAAGAGAATTGAAGCAGAAAAAGGTTGTATTTTCTCCAAACTTAAGTTTTAATTTAAATTAATATCTTCCTAACTCCTTTTTTATTTTTTAAAACACAGGGAAGATTTTGTTCAAATTATAGTGTAAAAAGCAATGCTGGATCAGCCTGCAATAAAAAAAGTCTCACCCATTGACTTAGATATGCAAATTTTTATATATTTGTGTGATAAATTCTTTCTTTATTGCTTCATATGACTATATCCAAGTGAATTGTATTCAGTATATGTTCAACCAAAGGAAAGGTCACTGTGTCTGTTCTACACAGAGTCACCTCTGCCAGCAGACCACCCTGAACATATCCTTCCTATGGTAGAAGGAGGGTTCTGAGAAGAGAAATAATCATGCAAGGCCTTTTGAGGTCTAGGCTAGAAACTGACAAAATGCAAACTCCTCTGAATTCCGTTAACCCAAGCAAATGGCAAAGGCCAAGAAAATAATCATTACTACTTCATAGAAGAAGCTCCAGAATTAACTGCTAAAGGGGTGTGGAAGCTAGCACACTTTCATTATCAACCTGCTTTAATTTCTCTAAGTTTATCCTGTAGATGTATATAGATGCTATTCTACAGTATAAGTTCAGTAGTTTGTAAAATGTATATATATTCAGTACGTGTCTGTGTCTATGTTTTATATATAAACATACATTAATCATTACAAGAAGCCTTCTTTATCCACAGATCCCCTATCCAGAGGTTCAACCAAATTTCAACAGAAGATATTTGAAAAAATTTAATCTCCACTAGACATGTACAGATCTTTCTTGGTATTTCAAAAACAATAGAGTAAAGCAACTGTCTATGTTGTATACATATTGTAAATAATCTCTATATTATTTAAACTATATAGGAAGATATAAGCAGGTTATACACAAGTACCAATAACAAATCCCCCACATTTACCAAGACTATAATATTAAATAAAATACAAACATGCAATGTGACATATAGTAAAGAATATGCATATATTACTTTTCACATTGCTGGAACAAAATAACTGATCTAAGCAACTTACAGATGGGAAGGTTTATTTGGGCTCATAGTTCACAAAAACAGTTGACCTGGTGGGAAGCCATGGTGACAGGGGCTTGAGACAACTATGCACACTGTGGCCAGAGCAGGGAAGCAGAGCTCAGCTCCACTTCACCTGGTTTTTAGTTTTTTTTCTAAAAATTTTAAAATTAAGTCTTTGAGAATTTCATTCAGTGTATTTAAACATATTCACCCCCCTCAACTCCTCCCCTTCCCTCCCTCTCAACCCTTCTGTACCTTCCCACCTAACTTTGACATTTCTTCTTTCTTTTTTTTTTTCTTCTTTCACCATCAAGCACAGTTTGTGAGGACAATTAACAGTCATTTCCCACTGGTCCGTGGGCAGAGAACAAAATATAGTAGAGTGTCCCCAAACCCCAGTGGATCTTCTCTGAAGAGAGTGTGGAAAGATTTTAAGAGCTAGAGGTGCTGCATAACTGCAGGAAAAGAGTTTTCAGCCCTAACAGGGCAGAGACACCTGTGCATTCACAGCCATTGTGACAGCGAACACAAGACCAGCACAAGTGCCAGGCAAACAGAATGTCAGCTTGGAGGGCACAGGAAGGTTGATATGCAATCCCAGCAGCAGCTGAGGTGCTCTTAGTGTTTGATTTGTGCTTTTTAATGATGGGAGCCCAGGAAGCAGGCTAACCACTAAGTAGAGCAGGCCCTAATCCTAAGACTGACTTTCTTGTTTCCATTCCCTCTGGGAGCCCAACCCATAGGACAGTGATGCCAACATCCACATAGGGTTAGTCTTTTTCCCTCAGTTAACAGAGTCTAGAAATCCCCTCACAGATATGCACAGAGAACTGCTTCCATGGTGAGTCTAAACCCCACCAAGTTGACAGTTTTAGCCACCACATGATACTCTAATATTTGTTAGTTGTTATAAATATGCATACACATAATTTATGAACCAAAATTAGGAGAACTTAATATTATATACCTGTTTTACACTTTACCAGAACTTTCTTCTTTTCTTAAATGCTTAAAATACTATCCTATTAGCATATATTTATTTTTATTAGCATCTACATATTTAGGTGAACTGAGTCACTTTTTCCCCAAAATAATATTTTTATTAATTATTTGGAAATTCCACACAATACACCCTGGTCAAACTCACTTCTCATTTCTCCCAAGTCCACCCTCCCACTTATGTGCCCAACCCCCCAAAAAGGAAAAACAAACCAAAACACCAAGTTCCTTTGTGTTGCCCATATACTCACTGCATGGTCAAACTCCCAGTGGCCAGCTCCTTAAAGATAACTGAGTGGTTGCCATGTGTGGCCACCCCCTACCCCCCGCCAGAAGCCATCAGCTGTGAAGAGCTACACTTCAGAGTCTTTATCTCAGTTTTTAAGGACTTTCTTCAATAGCTTCTTGTCTAGACTGATTTTTCCCTTTTATTATTTTTGTGGGGGGTGGGGGTTTGGTGCTGCTGCCGAAGACCATAGTGATGTTGGTTATCAGGGCTGCCATGGTCATGTTGATGTTCATGGTCTGTGCTGTGCTGCCGGCCGCTGCCAAGGAAGCTTCTTTTGCAGTGGTATTGGTGACTATAGTCTCATAATTGAGAAGGGGAGACATTGGAAGCTACTGTATTAAACACTCTCATTTTCTTCACTCAGGCTTTTCCGTTTCAAACTTGAGTTCTAACTATCTGCATAGGCTCACCTATAATTCCTAAGATGAATGATCCACCTGCCTCAGCCTCTAGAGTAACTGGGCATACATCTTCCAACACTGTGCCCAACTATTCAGTTTGGGGACACATGCCCACTTTGTTTACATTTTATAGTATAGCTTCACAAAAGACAAAGAACAATACAATCTCTCTAAAGTAGATTTATTTTATATAAGTGATGGAGAATTTTAAATGCCATAAACAATGATCAGAAAGTTAATATGAAATGAGTTTTAATGTGTAATATATAAGATATGAAATAAATATTAAACAATGGATTCCTTTTGTATTTTGTGCAATAATGAAACCAAACTGGGCTCAGCAGTTCTGGGAGGAGGTGAAGAAAGATGGTTTAAAGTCTTTGCTTTCATTGGGAAGGGTATGGTATCCTTGATATATATGTATGGCTCAGCAATTCTGTTTAAAGTATGCTTACCAGAGAAGCTTTGACATACAAGTCTTAAAAATACACAAATGTCACAACTGCATCATTTTGAACAGTAAGTAAGCTGGATATATTCAATATGTCTATCAGGTAGACAATAGGGAAATACATAATACATTTACAAAATGAAATGTTCTTTAGCAGTGAAAAAACACTGTTTTTTGTAGTATCTTTCTTCTGGCTGGAGTGCCTTTTTCTTTGGACCATTCAGTTCATCATCTCTTTTCCAAACCACTTATATCTTTTATTAAGAAAATTTTTTATTCATTTTATATACCAATCATAGAGCCCCCTCTTCCGTCCCCCCCCCCGCCTCCCCCCCAACCCAATCCCCATTCCCTCCTACAAAAAGGTAAGGCCTCTCCTGGGGAGCAGAGCCTGGTACATTTAGTAGAGGCAGTTCCAAGCCCCTCCTCCCTGCATCAAGGCTGTGCAAGGTGTCCCATCATAGGTAGTGGGCTCCAAAAAGCCTGCTCATGCACCAGGAATGGATTCTGATCCTACTGCCAGGGGCCCCTTAAGTAGATCAAGCTACACAACTGTCTTGATATGCAGAGGGCCTAGTCCAGTCCCATGCAGGCTCCACAGCTGTTGATCTAAATTTCATGAGTTTCCGCTAATTTGGTATGGTTGTCTCTGTAGGTTTCCCCATCATGATCTTGATGAACTTGCTCATAGAATCCCTCTTCTTTCTCTTTTACTGGACTCCTGGAGGTTGGCCTGGTGTTTGGCTGTGGATCTCTGCATTTGCTTCCATCTCCAAACCACTTATTATTGAAACTGACACTACTTACTTATTATGCCATCTCGAGTCCCCAAGGATAGCAATTTCACTCCTTCTTCATGCCATGCAATCTGTTTGATGACCTGCTTCCTTAGTAAAATCATGTTCCCTGTGCACGTTTCTTATCTTTGAGTCTCAAATGCTGAGACTGGTTGTGGCACAGAACAGGTAGTCAACTTCCTCCTCCTCCTTTTTCCTTTCCTCCTCCTCCTCTTCTTTCCCTGCCCCCTCCTTTGTGGTGAATGATTGAGCAGGTTTGAATTTTTTCCCAATAACTGACTGGTATGGTCTTGGGAAAGTCACATAACCTTTTTTAAGCCTGGGTTTCCTCATCTACATAATAATTCCTGCTTTTGGGTTGTGTCACGGCACTCATAGTGATGAGAGATTGAGTGGCTGTGAATCCTCTCCTCACAACTGACTGGATTTGAATCTTGGGAAAGTCATGTAACCTTTCTGAGCTGTCCTCATCCATACCAGTCCTCTTCAGAACATTTGTAACACTTAATTCATGCTTTTCTTGAGACTTTAATTGCCATAGAACTTGTATTATTCAACAATTCATTAAAAATGTAGGGAACACTAAATCATTTTAATGGAAATTGAAGATGATACTAAGAGAGGAAAGGAGGAAGAAAAAGAAAAATGGAAGAGAACAGTTAGCTTTTTCTGATCTCAAGGTATGTGTCAGAACTGTGCCAAGTATTTTCATAGGCTATCACTGTGGGTCAGTGAGACACACCTCCAAAGGACCTGTGTGGAATGAAGTCAGAGAGGGTCTTGCAGGGAAGAAAGAATCCTGGCTATGAAGGAAGAAGGGCCTCAGAAAGACAGCTTTAACAGGGTCCTGCCAGGAAAATGTGCCTCTCCATAGCTTCTCTTACTCCTTCACAATGCTAATGGGATACAAATGTCTTCTGTTGGGTTTGAATTGAGAAGTAAAGGAGAATTTTTGTAAGAGTCTTCAGTTGATGCTGTCCCACAGTACAACTTGAAAAATAGTCAGTTGGAATTGAAGAGCCATTTTACCAAAACGATGAAAATTTCAACAGATAGAAAGAGGATAATGAAAAGCAGATGGGATGAGATCAAGGCAAAGATGGCAAAAAAACAAAACAACAACTTAGCTTCTGTGAAAACCCATACAAATTTATGAGAAGAAAAACATCATTCAGCTAGAATGTGACGTATCTTCTCTTTTACTATATGGTTTGAATTTTATGACATGGTCAGTGGAAAATTCTTAAGAATATTCTGAGTGTGAGATTAATAAAATGGGAACCATGCTTTAGTGGGACTGACTGCATGTCAGTAGCTTGATTAAAAGGAAAGACTCCAGGCAATGAGGCCAGTCCCTACTGGGTGCCTGGCACTTAACTATATTTGCTGAATTAATTGAATATTAAAGATGTGTTTGCATTTTGTTAGGTGCAGTATCACCATTCTAATTAGTGTCTGGAGACCTAATGCTCATAATAACACATTACTTACTCTTTCCATTGCTAATGCATGTTAACAGAAATAAAGGAAATGGACATTTTCTAGTGACTTTCAGGGTTGACACACCATATCCTTTCTGCCTCATTTAAAATGCAGAAATTTAAATTCAAACTTAAAAGACAGAGAAGATTGCATTGTCATTAAATAAAAGGTCTCACCTTAAGGCTGAAGGTGTGATGGGATGTAAATACCCATTGGTCAACAATTGTGGCATGAACCATCTTAAATTTTTACTTTATTTTTTTTTCTCTAAACTCATGGCTTTTGGAAATATAAGCAGACTTCTTGTCTGAAGTGATCTTTTGTTGACACTTGTGCCCTAGTGGAACTGGCATCCCAATTTGTGAGCGGGCACCCAGCCAACTTGCAAATGGGTATGAGCACAGGCAGCAGTCTCTACAGCTGACATGCATTGATTCTGCAGGATGTCAGGCTAGTAAAGTTGAAACGGCCGTCTGTCCCCAGCTTCTGTGCTTGCCACTGAGGGGGTGGGCTGTCATGAGTCCAGCTTTCAGCTCAATTAATTCCAAAAGTAAAAATTACCTTCTGCAGTAAATTACAGCAAATTAATATGCCTGGGAAATCAGAATAGGTGTACCCCAAAAGAAAACAGCAGAGCCTTTCTCTTTGTGGCTCTAACCATAAAAGTACTAAAATCTAGGCCCCATAATAAATAACCATAAGTTTCATTTTTAATATTCTCTTCTAGAATGAGTAAGTTTCTAGGGAATGGCTAAATTTTCCCGTTTGCCACAAGAGCAACAAAGTCTCAGACACCGCCGTTTTACTACTGAGATTTAAAAACTATTATTTAATAGAAGAAACTGTTGAAAAAGCACAGACTACTATCTCTGTTGTTGGCTTTTGAAGTCCAATTACTTGTGGTTCCTGAGGTGGTGGTCAAGTTTGGTCTTTTGGAGTACTTTCTAAGGGAACCAGAAAATCTCACTTATATACTGTTCAGAAAATTGCTATGACATCTGGAATTCCCCAGATCAGTATCCATCCTTGTTTATATGCATGTCTCATCACTGACACTGATGCTGAATGTCAGTGAAGGCTTCTGAAATCAGTGAGTGGAGTCCATTTTGGAAGGATCTCATTGGAGGAGTTTGGGGAACACAGCAGAAGGGAAGGGAAAGAAAAAAGTTACTCAAGGAACTGCTATGCTGCACCTAACACATGCAAATATTACCTACTCATCTTTTAATTGTCAGCTTAGACACAGTTGTCTTTATTTAGCAGGGCTTCCTAATCCCCCCAGTCTGTATGACCTCTCTTGTCTGCCTCCAGGTCCTTCTCTTATGGCACCTACAACTCACTGAGTGTTACTGTTCATAGGATTTTTCTCCAACTGGATTACAATACTTAGGAACATAGAGACAGTGTCTTGTTCACCACTGTAGGCCAAAGGCCTCTGTTATTACCTATATCTTAGTAACATCTCTTTAATGGGTTGCTTAGTTAAATCTTTGCCATGATTTCATGAGAAATCACTGTCCTGAAATTTAGAGGAGGAAAATTAGATTAAGAGCCTGAGGAAATGATTTCACGGATAAAGCACGTGCCGAGCAAGCACAAGGTCTAGGGTTTAGACCCACAGTCTGCACACATAAATTCTAGATAATCCTGGCAGCCCACCTGTAGTTCCAGCACTTGGAAGGTGGAGACAGGGGATTCCTGGAGCAAGTTGACCAGCTAGAAGACTGTATCAGCAAGCTCTGAGTTCTACTGAGAGACCCTGTTCCAGTAACAAGGTGGGAAATGATCGAGGAAGACTCATGAGGTCAGCCTTGGGCCTCCACACACATGCACACAGACATATGCAACTAAACACATGAAAAGAAACATGCATACACACATGTCAAACCCTACATGGAGACAAATACAGAAAACAATAGATTCAGATGAGTTTAAACAGTTGCCAATGTCAAAGGATTTAAGGAAGGCAGAATCTGAATTGAAGACCAGGTCAATCCTAGACTGTTTCCTTCTGCTTAGATCTGCTGTTAGTTCACCACACTGATGATTTGCTGCCTCCAGCCTATGGAAAGTTCCTGAAACAAGAAAACTGTTATTAGAGATACGTTCAGGGAAAGCCACAGATCTGCCACCTGAGATGGAAAAGCTTTCGGTTTTATGTTGACCATGCTAATGCTATAATGTTGATCCTGTTCCATGAAACTGCATGCCCAAAGCTTTATGTTTATTTTCAATATTTCATTTATAAAAATAAACTCAGTGCCTGGACAGCTGGGAATATAGGCAAACAATGAGATATCATACATTTCAATTTCAACATGAGCCAGAGGGACTCTATCAAATCAGGCAAAAGCCTGACTGGAGAGAAAGGATAAATTTTTATCAAGAGAATATATTAAAAACAGATGGAACTGGGAAAGAGGTACAAGCACAAATCACATGTAGGGTCCCTCTGCCGCCTCTAACTACATTGTGGAAACTCAGACTACCACATCCCAAAGCCAACCTAAAGGTAAACAGCAGCAGAATGGGCAGACACCCTGGGGCAATGTGAGCTTTGTCAGCCACATCTCTCTCCAGTGCTTTCCCAAGCAGCAGCATCAGGCTTGGGGGAGGCAGAACCAAAGTTTCAGAATTTGTTTGTTAGCCTAATCGGAAATAGGAGATAAAGAACTAGCAAGGGAGAAGCAGAACGCCCTCTGGCTAATGTTTCCTACAGCTACTGTCTTTAGATTGAAGAAACGGCAAGAAAAAGTTTAAATTTATGTATTCTGCACATAAGCTCTGGGGATTTTAGAAAAGCATCCATAGCTGCTTCTGATAAAGATGCCCCAGGGGGAGAAAATCTCCGAAAAGTATATTAAGACGAACAGCATAGCAATAAATAAGACAATTATAAACAATCATTGGGGTGAAAGGAATATCAAACGATGCATTACATGAATGTTATTCAGATCCTTGGACCTTTTCCTCTAATGGCCCCCTACACTCCTTTCTACCTCCAAATTACGCTCAGTATGTTTGTTCATTAACCTCCTTGGCTTATGTCATAGCAGAATGAAAACAGCTTAGAACATGCCCCAGATTTTCAGTCTTTGCTTCTGTGATGTGTGGTGAAAAAAATCCAGAAGAGTGATAGCTTTTCTTCCCTCCTGTCAAATCCTTCCTTCTGTCACATCTACCCCTTGCAATCAGTGCTATCTATGGTAGAGAGGGGACAGTAAAGACCACAGCCCTCTCAGTTCATAAGTAACAACACTACACATTTCCAAAGAGTAGCAGCATCTCCCCAGCAGACACTTTTACCTTCATTCTTAAAATACTTCTGGGTCTAATATGATGAGCAAAAACCTTAGCATTGGGTTCAGAGTGGAGAGGTCATCCTTTACCTTTGGGTAAGCACCCCAAAAGATCAATTTCATCAGAGTTTGGGTAGATCCTGTCTTTGCTTGGAATTTTTATTTGGCCTTTTGTTCTTGATCAGGAAAATACTGTTTCCACTCAGCAATCAACAGTAGAAAAATCTTTCTCCCTACTTCTAACACATAGTCAGAACACACATTCCCAGTAATGTATTCTATATATGTAACATGAATATACATAAAACATGTTTAATTGAGCACAGGAGAAACAGGCATATATATCCACCATGGCAAAACAGAAATATGATGCACAGGTTTCATTGTGTTCACACACAAAATAAAAGGTATTGAAGAAACTAGGTGTGGCTTATGCGGGAATTCGGCATTATCTTCTCAATTTTACTAGAAATTTAAAATTATGCTATAAAAGAGAATATGGCTTATAAATAAATGAACAAGGTCTGCAGTCTGCAGATTGCTTGCTGCCTACATTTTCCCTGGTCCCTTAAGTGTTTTATTCTGGGTCCAAAGCTGCTTAGCTAACTGAAATCCCAAGCTGATACCCACAGGTAGGAAAACCTGTTAGTTCACTTGTGACTAAATAGAAATCTCAATCCCTTAATGCTTAGAGCTACCTTTAGGTAATTTTTTTTTTTTTTTTTTGGAAAAGAAAAGAAAGAAACAACAAAAAAGTGGTTGGGTCTTGTTTGAGGAATATAGTCTCTGAATATTTCTACCTTAAATCTTGTAGGAAGCATAGATTCCCCGAGGCCAGCATTTAGAATGATTTTTCTACTCTCTGCAGTTTGCAAGTAGGATGGATTTTATGTGCAATTATAAGGAAAATACAAATACCCCCACACCTATATATATATATATATATATTTATATATATCTGCTGAAAAGATTACACTTTGCTGTTATAATAATTATTGCAAAAAAAAAAGGAAAGCAAAGAAATTAAGCTAGTTTGTTTCCTAACAAAAAATAAGCTGCTAGAACCTGGGACTGATATTTAAAAGAACAGTGGCCAAAACAACAATAGCAACAGCAATGCAGCTTGTTCTTGTGTTATTTTGTGGTCAGAAAATGAATAGATCAGTGTTACAGAACAATATAAAATGGCTTCAGCTGGTTCTCTTGAGAGGAAAGATCAACTGGTTGAAAATAAAAGGGTTCAGACCAAGTCAGCTGACCAGCCAGTATGTGGTCACCTGTTCCTGCCTGTGGACTGGATAAGCCAGAGATTTTATTCTACTAATGTACAGCAATACATTCTTCAGGAGTATCATGAGCTCCTATTAAAATATATACTTCTAAAAGAAATCTGCCTTGAGAGCAAGAACCCATAGTATATTAAATTTATAGGATACAAAGAGTTAATAAATCATTTTTTATTAAGGCTGGTTCTCCCCTTTTCTTTGACACAGTGATATATGCATGCAACCAAATATCATAAAGCCAATATTTGAGTGCATGTAGATGAAAATAAAAATATTCATTTATTAATAAAAATTGTTTCCTAAGGCTTATTCATTTGGGAATTCGCTCAGTGTCAGTTCTATTCTTTTAAAAAGAATATTAACAGGCAAGGTCTTTGCCAGGCAAAGTCATTTTCTTCATCTCCCTGCTTTGCCTTGCTCAGCTGGAAAACTACCTTCATTCTCTACTCTATTTGGGGGGACGAGACCTCCTGATCCTGTGACTAAATGAAAGGTTGGAAAGGGTCTTACTTACCTTGTACCTAGTCAGCCATTTTAAACACATTTATATTCGTAGTGCTGTTCTGGGTTACATTGGCTGTGTCCCACACACTGTCTCTAATGCCTGCTTGGAGATGTCGTGCAGATGGATCCCGATGGAGCCCAGTTACCTGAGCATCAGTCTCCCACACTGGATGCCTGCAGACCACAGTCTGCCTTGGTGCAATGAAATCATGCATTACACACATTACACAGGCTCTCTCTGTTGTCATTTTCAGGCAGATGTAAGCAAAGTACTACAGTAGCAAACACAGAGCTAAATGCAGTGAGTAGTACATGGTAAACAGAAAAAAATAAAGCACAAACATGCTTTGGATAATCATGTATTGATTAAGGATGGATGGCCCCTTTCTTCTCCAACATATTTCATTGTGTATTCTTAGAAAAGGCATTTGAATTCAGGTTTTTTTGTTTTTGTTTTGTTTTTGTTTTTTGGTTTGGCTGTGGTAATTTCACACATCCAAGCTATGCATTGATGGCATAATATAGCTTTCCAAGAATGTATGTATGCATATGTTTACCTGAAATCACTCCTTAAAATACAAAAATTCCCCACGAAGTGGCAGTGTGTAGCAAAGACTTCCCACCAAAGAAACACTATGCAGTTTTGTCTGGTGTACAAATATTTGCTGTTTACCATGTTATGGGATGTAGGCCATGATTTTTTAGAAGAGATATTGGGACTCAAAAGAAAGTCTGCTTGCATCAGTACTGTGAATGAGATCATATGAAGTGCTGTTTGGAGGAGGGAGCTTCTGAACTCCATTGCTTCCAACCCCAGCTCTGCTACATGCCAGTTGCACAGCTTCAGCAGGATATATATCCACTTGTGCTTCAGTTTTCTCTCCTAGAAAATGGGAATTCTAAGTTTCCCTGCCTGCTAAAGCTGCTGGAATTGCTAAACCAATTTCTGTGAGTAACTTGCTCTTTAGGGCACCCGGGCCATTGTAACTTTCTAAAACCTGGTGAGGGTTACTGCTTTGGAACTCAGAAAGTTGTGAGCCATCTCAGACCATGCTTTTCTAGCACTGGCTTCACATCCCTAGTTCACTAAGTGAAAACAGCAAACAAGTTTATTCTTGTATGTGTGAATCTGTAGATGCAGCTATGTGGTCCCTGCCTTTAAGATGCTTGTATGTGTGAATCTGTAGATGCAGCTATGTGGTCCCTGCCTTTAAGATGCTTGTATGTGTGAATCTGTAGATGCAGCTATGTCGTCTCTGCCTTTAAGGAAGTTCTAATCAGAAGGGGAAAAATGAGGACTTACAGAAAAGAAAACAAAAATACCTAAGTCCCAAGCCAGTTGAATATTTAAGTACTAATCAAAATCTCATAAGTCACTAGAAGCTTTACTAACTGAAAACCAAAGATTATTATTGAACCAGGAAGGAATATTAGGATCAACATGGCTTATCTTCAGTTTTCCTTGCCTCACAATAACTCTTCCTCATTCTGCCATACAGAACACCATTTCTCTTAATAGGCATTACATCAACACTAACTCCTGTGGGTTTTTTTTTTTAATCAATAGTCAAATGATGTCATATGCATATACTTTTCATCTTGGTTAAACCTCTGTGGACCACAAGTTGTTTCCCTTCTGATGCTGTTTTTTATATCAGGTCTATTAGGTATCATAACAAACAAAATTAAGAGTAATATATGCTCATTCTTAAAATAAGCAAAACTAAGTATAAATTTTTAGGTGCCTTTGAGTGTACCTCAAAGAATGTGACATCAGCAGTTATATAATTTTATTGCTGATGTTAAGTCGGTGACAAACTCCCAGCCACAGTTTGCTCTGGATGTCGGAAAATGAACCTTATGAATTTTAATGCCTTTTACTTCTGACATTGATTTATGTTTTGTACAGCTGTACTTTTCTATACACTGATATAAATAAACAGCATCCTTAATAGAACATTTCGAGAATGCCCTGTTCCAAAGTGTTTTTGTTTTTTAAACATGAGCTGGAGGTTGTTTAAGTAATAATATTCAGCGTGTGCACACTAATCACAACAATTTGAAGTGATATAGGGGTGTCTATAAATGTTTGTCTATTTGTTTTACAGATTCAAGCTTTGGGGATGAAAGTGGTGTTCAAATAAAGCTGCTAGAGGTGCTTTTAAACACTGCCAAGAACAAAGATGACACGATGATAATCTAATCGACTTAGAGCCAGCATCTGACAGTGAGTCATTGAGAAATGAGGTGTTCGTGTTCATTCAAGGGCAACGTTTGGCCTCCAACATGGGGAAATAGAGGGCACAGAACCGGAAATTTTATGTTAGTCTGTTTATGGTATTTACAGCACGACATGGCATGTTCATTAATTTGATTTCATCCATACAACAAACAATTGGAACGTCTTTCTGTGGGTATGACAGAGTATCAGCACAGAATAAGCTGCCTTTGTCTACTTTCTGCTCCCCCACTGTAGTGTTGATGGCAGTGGGAAGGTTTCTTATAAATCATCTTTTTGATGACGTTGCTTGTTATTTTCTTCATTAGTAAGATATCACCTCAGAAGGAAGAGGTGGTCTATACCCTCAGGACCTTTTGAAACATTGCCTCACA